>WWET01002261.1:174001-217011 GCA_011038615.1 Limnodynastes dumerilii
CAAAATTTGTTTTCATACGTTAATGCCCTTTTTCATGTGAAAACGGGCATTAGCGCATGAAAACGAAGTTAAGGTTATTTTCAAAGCATGGATCGCCATGGAAAACTGCATTTTCCATGGCGATCCATGCAAATACCGTATGACCTCGCCTGCCCATTCTTTTCAGTGTGGGTTGGCACTCCGTCATATTTACTAACCCTCAAAGTAGAGTTTTACACTCCACTCTGGGAGTTAAAATTACACCAGCTAAGACTGGCGTTAAAGCTTATATTCCAGCAATCTCCCCATATAACCCCCTTGTTTTTACCAAGTCCCAGAAGAGAGCCATTGCGCATGAGCAGACCTTCGATGGGGCTTCATTTAGACAAAGACATCCTGCGATCAGAGCCGGCCCTAGGCATAGGCGACATAGGCGAGTCGCCTAGGGCGGCATTTGGTCAGGGGGCTACACAAACTGTGGATACACATGATGAGGATACTAAGGGGCTGGATACACATGATGAGGATTTTAAGGGGCTGGATACACATGGTGGGGATACTAGGGGGCTGGATACACATGATGGGGATACTGTGGAGGCTGAAGTTAATGATGAGGATACTGGGGGGGCTGGAGCCATATGATGGGGTTACTCAGGGAGTGGATACACATGATGGAGACACGGGGGGGGCTGGTGACACATGATGGGGATACAAGGGAGCTGAAGAGACATGCTGGTGATACTGGGGGGCTGGAGAGACATGATGGGAATACTGGGGGGCTGGAGCAATATGATGGGAATATTGGGGAGGCTGAAGACACATGATGAGAATATTGGGGAGGCTGGAGACACATGATGGGGATACTGGAAAGGTTGGAGACACATGTTGGGGATACTGGGGGGGTTGGTAACTTAACGAGGTTAATAATAATGGGGCAGATCCTGAACTACGCATTTCCGCGAATTTACGTGTGGCGGACACGTAAATTCGCAGATTTGTACGCACTGCGCATGCGCACCGCAGAAAATACGCACATTCACGTAGCGTATTTTCAGACGTATGGAGAATTCACGTATTGCTAACGTAAATACTTACGTGTGGGCGTGCCAAATTTACGTTAGTGACCAATACGTGTGTTTTACGTGAAGTAGGTGGGGGGTGGTATTTAAAGTGTACAGTATGGGCGTGCTAAGCTGCGTACGTTCGCGTAGTCTGTACGCCCGTTAGCGGACGTATGCTGTTACGTTAGGAAAAGTTAGGGTAGGGTTTGGGTCGCGTAATTTGTGAAAATACGTCCGTTCAAGGGGCGTGCCGTGGGGAGTGTATTGACCTTACGTGTACGAAAATATGCACCGCTAAAATACGTACGCACACACGTAGTTCAGGATCTACCCCAATGTAGAAATAAAAAAGAGACAAATTATGTTAGTTTAGTATTTTGTAGAAATTTTGCAAAAAAAAAATACAGATCCAAAACCAAAACACGAAGTTAATACAGATCCAAAACCAAAACACGGTGGTCAGTGGACATCCCTAGTCTCCAGCTCCCAGTGCCATCTCCCAGTATTCCCCATAATGTGTCTCCAGCTCCCAGTATTCCCCATCATGTCTTTTCAGCTCCCAGTAATTCCTCATTCACATGTCTATAGTTTACAGTAATTCCCCATTCATATGTCTCTAGCTTCCAGTAATTCCAGGGTTGCCAACTATTGAAAGCTTCCCTCCGGTAGAACCTGGAGGGAAGCCATAGATTACTGTAAGGGACGGGGCTTACTTATGTGACTTATGCAAATTGCATCATTAAGTCCCACCCCCTGTCAAACACTCATGTAATCTTTAGTGTTAAAGAGGATGGGCGGGGCTTAATTATATCATCAAGTCCCATCCATCCATAGTAACTGTAGGGCTTACAGTTGTGGTTGATAGTGGGTTGGGGCTTGCGGGAGATTTGCTGGCTCTCCCGGGAGAACTGCCAAATTTCGGATATTCCGGGAGAGTTGGCAACCCTGAGTAATTCCCCATCATATGTCTCCAGCTTCCAGTAATTCTCCATTTATATATCTCCAGCCTCCGCAGTAATACTTTACTTACCATCGATGGTCCTCACCGTTATACACATGCGCAGTAGCGTCTCTGCCGTTGCGTCACTACTGCGCATGCCCATGGGCTGGGAGCAGAATAGTTGCTGCCCGAGTGCCCTATTTCCTCCCTCGTTTCACTGTGCCCGCTGTGCTCCGTACACTATAGCCAGGGCCTTGGTGTTTCCCTGCTCTATATAAGCCGATCCATCCGCCTGAGTGAACACTCCCATCTGGGCCAACCGCAAGAACCTGGACTCATTCCCAAGCCGGGCCACACCTGCACATCTGCTAAGTCTCAAGACCAGGGCCCCAGGCTCCCCATAGGTGCCACAAGATCCAATACCTGTACATCTACTGGGACTCTAAACAACAGGGTGTATAGGGCACTACGTGACAGTAGTGATGGGGGGATGACAGAACCAGTTACTCAGACACGTGAATAAGATCCTTCTGCCAGTCTCTACCTTCCTCTATTAACCCCTTCCCTGCCTGCCTCTAACACTACCTGGATGTGCATTCCTATTACCCCCTTCGCTGCCTCTAACACTACCTGGATGTGCATTCCTTCGCTGCCTGCCTCCAACACAGACTGGCATGTGCACTCTTACTAACCCCTTCCCTGCCTGCCTCTAACAAAGCCTGGCAGCTGTACACTTATTGACCTCTTCTCTGCCAGCCTCAGACTGGCATCTATAAACCCATTAACGCCTTCCTTGCTAGCCTCCTACCCAGTCTGGCATCTGCTTTCTTATTAATGTCTTCTCTTCCAGCCTTAGGTTCTCTTAACCCCTTCCACACCTACCTTTGACCCAGTCTGCAATTTACTCCTTTTCAACCCTTTCCCTGCCCGCCCCCTGACCAAGTCTGGCATCTGCACTCTTATTAACCTCTTCTCTGCCAGTCTTGGACACAGACTGGCATATGTACTTTAATTAACCCTCTCTATGTAAAGTGTCCTGTATTCAGATTAACCCATACTGTGCCATCTGCTGGAAAGTGCTCTAAGCCCACTCTGTGCACATGATGGGAATACTGGGAGCTGGAGAGACATACTGGGGAATATTTTTTCCTGTCATTTTGACGGGCCTTTGACCAGTTAGAAATAATGTTGAAATCTCTTTAAGATGATCATTTTATTTGTACATACAAACTTTCAAAGCCAGAAAAGAATGCAAACTGCCAAACACAGCTTCACGGCTGTCTGTCTATATCAAAATCATAGTTAACATAATGAATTTAATACAGTGAATATAAAACTATCACGTTAGTGCTCTGTAATTGGTTATGAAACTTTTAGGAGGAAACTAAATCTGCAAAGTGTTGTGTAAATAGTTGGATTGTAGCTTTTGGCTGCATGTCATTATTACAGCTAAAGAAGTGTAAAAACATAACACAAGGCTAAGCCCATATTTGATTATATTGGACATCCCATTATTAATAGAAAAACACGTCAAACTCTTGTCAGAGCAAGTTCATTAGAATAACCATTTTTCTCATAACATGAATTTTAAATGACCTTGGTTTACACAGAAACTGAGGGAAGGCAGACACCATTATCTTAGCTTGGCCTTCAGTTTAAAACATTATTTACTTGAACAGGATGTTACTATTAAAGCACAAGTTATATTTATGAAAGATAAGTATAATGGATCTATAATAAATGAAAGTTATATAAACATACATACATTAACATATACACACACGCACGTACGTACGTACGTACGTACGTACGTACATACAGACAGACACACATACACTTTCATATATATATATATATATACATACATACATACATACATACATTAACATATACATCACACGCACATACATACATACAGACACACACACACACACACACACACTTTCATATATACATACATACATACATTAACATATACATCACACGCACATACATACATACATACATACATACATACACACTTTCATATATACATACACACTTATATACATACATATATACATACACACACATATATACATACACACACATATATACATAAATACATACATACAAGTTCTTACAGTCTTTAAATCCCTTCTGGTAGACTATGGACCCTGGACCATATTCACACTTAAGTAAGTGTAGAATATACGTTTTATAAAAAAAATTTTTAAACCCCAACGGATTGCGCTCCCCAGGGTAAACTGCAGCACAGGGAGAAATATAATGAGGCCAACCACTGCCTCCAAATCACAGCTCACTGCAAACTGCAGTAGGCTATTGACATAAAGAACTCTAGGTGATAAAGACATTGACTTGTTGAAACGCGTTGGTGGTTCAGTGGGACGGAGTGCCTGGAGCTAATCTGTGTTAACAGGAGGTAGAGAGGCAGAGTCCTATAGCGGGGCTTACACGTGGACACGCGGGTAAGACCGCGACCGGGACGGAGTTTCCCTCCATACATAGAAACAGGGTACATTCCCCACTATTCTGTTTGTTTTTACGTATGTTTTAAATAAATGTATGATTAAGAAATTGGGTCTTGATCGTCTATAAGAGAAAGAGGGTGGAACCCTCCTCGAGTACCAAGGAATTGTTTACTTCATCAAGAGTCATCTACTTAGAGACGGAGCAGAACGTGGGTCGGTTTGGTGCAAAAGAAACCTTTACTTGCAGTAACAAAGCACATTAAATGTGAGTACCCTGGAGAAATGTGATTATGGTGATTGGAACATAACATAAACTCGCTGCACCAAAAGCCTATCTATATATTTCTTTCATATGTACGAGAGGAATTGGAGAGATTGAGAGGAATTCCATAAGGGATCAGGATATTCTTATACAGCGCATATATACAAGAGAGTGAATGGGTGAGTGAGATTGACCACCCAACACGGTGTATAGGATTGTAGCAAAGACATATCACACGATTGGTTTTTTCTTTTTTCTTCTTTTTTATGTATGAATTGAGAGGAATATAGAGATTGTGAAGTGAACATTGCGGAGTACGGTCTGAAGTAAAAAGAAGAAACAGGCAAGATTTTTTCTTCTAAGTGAATCTTTATTTGGAAAGACTGAAAAGGTTCTTCTAATCCTATGCATGTTTTAATATTGAATTGAGAACTTTTGAAGAGACATATTTCCAATAGGGCATTCAGCGCAATAGGGGAAACTATTTATTGTTCTTTAAGTGTAGAATATACGTTGCGATCAGTTGAACTGC
The DNA here is from genome assembly GCA_011038615.1 of Limnodynastes dumerilii. Lineage (NCBI taxonomy): Eukaryota > Metazoa > Chordata > Amphibia > Anura > Limnodynastidae > Limnodynastes > Limnodynastes dumerilii. The sequence continues at coordinate 179,247 of WWET01002261.1, forward strand.
GCATGCCCAAAACCTAAATATACGCACGGAAACCATGGGCAATGATGTGATGCACACTTCAATACGTAATGAGTCCTGCATGCGTGGCTAAAGGGACAATACTCTTAATGCAAATGAGCTGCACACAGGCTACTAATGTACAGTATGGGCGTTCCAACAGAGTTACGACTGATTCACAAGTAGGAGTGCCTTGCGTAAACTAACATACGCACAGGAAAATTTAAGGTAGCCCTCGGCCACTCGTAAGTTGAAAAATGGTATTGTTTTCTGTGAGGTCATGTGTCTTCTCATACTTAGTTCAGGTCACACCTGCTTGTGTTATTAATCAATGGATGTGTGTTTATAAATTAAACAAATAAAGGCTTGTTTATTTTTATTTTTTATTGTTTTTTTGAAAACATATGGTACACATGTAGGACCGACATTCCTCATATACTGATACATGCTTATCCAATGAGTATTTACACATCAGTTTAGCAAATCTGACGTTATGCGACTACCTTAAGTCAAATAAATATTTTATACTTCCCTTAAACACTATAAAAGTCCATCGAGAGTGCTCCCTATACCATTTCCAACACAACCAAAGGCTTGTTTATTAAATGTTATGCTGATTTCACATTTTGTGCTAGAGTTTAACCTTGTTAAGTTGCCATTATTTGTGCATTTCTTCTGGTTTATTTTGAATTTTTTTTTACTTAAAATTTTGATAACACACAATTATATTTACTTATATTTAACTGTATTGGTTGTTTGTTTTGCTTTAATTTTTAAAATAATTAGTTTATAATTATATGTAGTGAATCATTTTATTTCTAACTTCATGCAGTATCTGTTTATGTATATTGTAAAGTATGTCATGATTATACTTATTTCAAATTGTATTTTTAATGATTATGTTTATGTATGTTAATGAGAGCACTTGTTGTTTTTAGAAATAAACATTTTTTTTTACTTTTCCAAAGCCTAATCAGTGCGTTTAGTTACGTATCTTTGAATCATAAGCAATTTTAAGCACCTAAACGCACGACCGATTCACAGCTAATAAAGTCCGCACGTACCTATACGCAGGAAAGACTTACGTCCTTACATTGCACTCCTGACTCCACTCCAGGGGGAGTGGTTCTTTCTTTTCCCCGAATCGGTATTGCAGATTTTTCACGTGTGTATATTTAGGTAAGTTCGCAATTTTACTCTTAAGTGTGAATCAGGTCCCTTATTCCTATAGCCTATGTACTCCATCTTGTAGATTCAGTAACTAGCCAGCTGGCTGCAGCCTTTGGCCTAAACTGGATGAAAATAATATTGTGACCTGTGAGGTGGTCAAAGTTGACTGGAAATTACTTTCCAAACAAGGGGAAGGATAATGATGTAATAATGGCAGCAGTGCGGTAAGTCAGACTGTGCACACAACATGTTACGAAAACTGATCGAACTGAACTTTTTTCTGTTTATTCTGTACATTCGGCATTCTGAACGTCTGAGGTAACACAGGTTGAGGCATTTAAAATGCACAGTATGGACCAGTGGAAGTCCCTGACATGGAATTGTTGACATGGAACAGTCGAAAGTTCCTTTTCCCCTGTCCCTATTTCGAATATCCATCTAATTTTGAATTCTTTGCTTAGAATGGGTGAGTATGCCTATCGTATATTCACCCATGAAGTTTTGCAAAAAATTTGAAACCGCCGCCGGCGGTCCCGTAACTTCAGTGGGCCACCGGGAAAAGTGAGTAACCTCTCCGGATGCTTTGGGAAAGGGAGGGTTAGTGTTAGGGTCAGGCTGTGGGGAAGGGTAGGTTAGGGTCAAGCTGCGGGGAAGAGAAGGTAAGGGTTAGGGTAATAGAAGGGGAGGGATAGGGTTAGAATTAGGGGAAGAGTTAGGGTTGGTTTTGCCACTAATCTATCGGAGCACCGTGTTCAGTGCTTCAGGGATCGATTGCCATGCCTCATCGAGTCATAAGCAATCAATATCCCAGCCAGTTAGAAACTATCGGAATAGGGCTGTTCTAGCCGGGGACCCACACCCATATGGACTGGGTTACGAACCTCTGTACCACAAAGCAATCCGCACACACAGCGTTACGTGCAGAAAACTTAAGGTATAGTTCTGAACTCACTGAAATATCCGAGAGTGCACTATACCCTTGTGTGCAGAGCTCAATCTCTGTGTGTATATTTTTCTACTCTAAGGCCTGGTCCAGTCTAAGGTCTGTCTCACGCTGCCTTTTAGTGAGACTTTTAGTCGAACTGGCTGGGATATCAATTGCTTATGCTTATGATCCCCGGAGCACCGAACATGGTGCTTCGATAGGTAAGCCTAAACTCTAACCCTAACCCTCCCCTTCCATTACCCTAACCCTCCCTTCCCCGTAGCCTAACCTTAACCCTCTCTTCTCTATGGCCTAACCCTAAGACCCCCCTCCCCGCAGCCTGACCCTAACCTTCCCCTTCTATGGCCCAAACCCTAATCCTCCCTTCCAAAGAGACTAACACCCCCCACCCACACACACACACACACACACTAAAAGTCCCCAGAGAGGTTATTCACTTCTCCAGAGCTGTCAGAGGCAAGTCCTGTAAAGTGAATGGGTGAGTATTCCGATCGGCACATTCACCCATTCATAAAAAAAAAATTCTCTGGCTGCCTAGTCAAAATAGAGACAGCAGAAAAGGCAGGCCATCGGAGCAAGGACTGCAACCGGGATGAACCTGGTGCTGTTTCCATCTGCTACAAATGTCCCTCCTGGCGTAAAGTAAAGAGCAAAAGTTTTATAGCTAATTTTTTTGTAGTGTAATGGGATCCCCAAAAAGTACATATTGTCTGAAAAAAGATGCAAGTCACGTTGAACTGGACGTTCTGGCAAGATGTTATCGGTTCTTTTTTATTGCATCAGAATGAGGATAAACATTACAACCAAATGGTAATTACATCATGATGTATACATTTGCAAACAAAAATCCAACAAATATAACTGTTAATAAGGCAATGAGTTTAAATCATTATAATCCTATCAAGAAGATTATATAACTAACTAGACAAAATAGCTATTTTAAAACAATATCTAATGTGATAATTTTAGAAATATATTATGGTAACACAGCCAAAGTTGCCAAATACTTCCAATGCCTCAATAAAGAGGACGGTCATATTCAGTCTTCTGGGAATAAGAAAAGACTATAATGAGACTACTTTTCAGGTTGTCATATACTGAGATTGTGGGAGAATAGATTAAAGAAAGACACAATTTCTAAATTTGCTGCATGGGTGGACCGTGTTTATGAAGTTATTTAGAGTGGCAACGGAGCTTCCCCAGCATAAAGGCTCATTGCATACCACATGGTTTGGGCAAAACACTCAAGGATTTGTACTCTAGTAGGGCAAGGTAGGATTGCAATAAATGACTGCCAAGTAGTAAAGAATTTTTCTGCTCTACTCCTATTCTCAAGAGAGGCCTCCAGCCAATCCTGTCTAAGCATGAACAAGAGTTTTTCTTTAAACATATTAAGGGAGGGAACCAGACCTGGAGCACAGTCTTCTTCGCCGCCACACTAATAGCCAAGCAGAGTTTAGAATTACCCAAAGTATAGCATGTATTTCTAGAAGTTAGACAGAGGGCCGGATTCAGAGCGGCCGCAATTGCATTGCGGCCGGAGCTCTGAATCTGGCCCAGAATCACCCAATCTGGTGTAAAAGGTACTGGCCTAACCAGAGAGGAGGTAGTAAAACGATGTACTCGTAACCAGAAATATCAAACCAGTGGGTAACTACAAAGGCGATGCTAACGATCTGCACCTCTCTCCCTGCATTTAGGGCAGAGATGCAACGTAGTAGAGCCCAATAAAAGATATTGATATTGATATTAAGTGTGTGTGATGGTAAATATTAAAAAACAGCTCGACGTATTGACTTGTGGGAATAGTTTAAATGAGTAATTGAAAGTTTTGAGGAGTGTGCTCGTGGAAAGGTGAGATAAATGCGATAGCCACGGCAAGCCCGTGTTGAGGGTGCTATAATCCAATTCATCTCGAAGGAATTGATAGCAGACGGCAATGACTCTATGTGGGGGACTTTCCTGGAACAGTATTACATGAAAGGGGTTATGCCAATCTGCATCTGAAAGGTTTCTAATGGTCACATAGTAGTGCTGAGCTTGGTAGTAGGTGAAAGGGAAACTTCTCAGGAACTCAAATTGATCTATGGCCTGAAGACAAGTGAGAGATGTTTTGGTTTGTGAATTAGACAGATTTTTGATAGAGACAAATGGCTGGATCCAGACTTAAGTGCTACTCCTGGGCTAAACCATGTTGATTGCAGGGGGAGTCAAGTTAATTGCATTCTTTGCATATCTTTGAATTGCTTACTGCACACAGATACTGACCAGCTTTACTATCACACTGTTATTTAGACTTGTGATAGGAAACATCACCTCTCAACTCTAATACTATTTGCAACAGATGAAATATGCTCCCCTGCAATCAACATGGTTTAGCCCAGGAGTAACTCATTTCAAGCACTTACTTAAGTCTGGATCCAGCCCAATGCCACAGTTTTCAACATGCCGTGAAGGTGTGCGCCACCCTTCCACTCTGAAAATCTGGATTATTACAAAAAAGTAATTGCAGCGAAGTGTGAGAGTTGAGGTAGAATTTGTGTCTTATGATGTGCCAAACATTAGGCTTTGACCATAAAAGGGGATTATCTCTGGGAATTGAGGTGATTTTCTGATCGTGTAAGTGGAGAAAAGATTTAAGGCTAGTGCTACCTAGGAATTCCTGCTCCAGTAAATCTTTCATATAGATCATTGAGTCACGACACCAATCTCGCAAGTGACGCAGTAACGATGCATGATTAAAGGTTACAATGTTTGGAAATTGATCCCATTTAGTTTAGATTGTTGAAGTCTGACCACACTGATCCTAGGTCTCTCTTGGTTTCAGATCAAATTTTGGAATAAAGTTTATTTGTCTGATTGCGTTAAAAGTCTAGGTAAGAATTGTAACAGATAAAGGAGTTTTGGGAATACCATAATTTTGATGAAATGAGTCCTGTCTAAGATAGTTTCAGGCATCGCCATCACTCAAAATTTCTCTATAATTCTCTGATGACGTTTGATATGTTGGCTGAGTAGAGAGCTAGGGTTTTTTTTTTGTAATTTGGACACCTTCCTATGTAAATTTGTCCACAGCCCAAGAGAGGGGGACCCCAGTACCCCAACTATGTTTAGCACAACTCGGCAATAGGTTTAGGGCTATGGACTTAACATTAATTCCAGCCCCTGAAACATTGCCAAACTCTCGAATCTTCTCCAGTAGTGCTGCCATGATATGATCAATGTTGGAAATATACAATAGTAAATCGCCGCAAAGGGGCTGTTACTTTAATGCATCTCCCCCCACTCTAATACCCCTAATGTCCCTCCGATTTAGCAGAATTCTTATGAGAGGATCCAATGACAGATTAAAAAGCAGGGGAGACAAAGGGCATCCTTGCCTAGTCTATCTAGCCATTGTTGGCCCACACCTCTGCACCCCGTTAAGAAGTGAGTAGTGGGGGATGTATAGAAGTAGCGAATTAAACTTATGAAGGATGGGCCAAAGGAACAATGATTCAGCACCGCGTACAGATGTGACCATACAATAGAACTAAACGATTTATGTGCATTTAAACTTAATAAAATGTTTTTAGAAGACGTTGACTGGTGCGACACAACAGTCGTCACTATTGCCGCCCTACTCCCCTTCACAGAGTGGTGCCCCTCTACAACACCCAGCTGATGACTAGAAATAATATCAGGCAGAACAGATTGAAGACTGGAAGCCATGAGCTTAGATAACAATTTGAAATCTGTGTTGAGTGGGGTGATTGGGCGAGGGTTTTATTAGATTTAAGGGATTTGACTGATAGTTCTATTTCCTCAATGGATACAGTCGCATCTAGGATTTCTCTCTGCTCCTGGGTAAGATGAAGAAAGGGGAGCCTCACTGAGCAGCCGATCTTGCAAATCAGGGACACCTGGGATGATGCTATACAATTTTTTATAGTATTTCTGGAATTGCTGCAGAACAGGTCAGAAGGGAACCACTGGTTCCTGGTTTCTTAATGGCCGGTATATAATTGTGGGGTTTCCATACTTTTGCCATATTGGCTAAAAGTTTTCCTGGGTGATTTCCGGAGCTATTGAATTTCTTAGTCAAATAATCTAATTGTTTCTGGGCTTGGGAAGTGAGGTGGATATTCAGCAATTGTTGATGCTCGTCTGTATAGTGATAATGTATCTGTGCAAAGCAGAGCAATGTAGTATTGAAATGACGAATAGACAGCATTCTGAAGCGATGCAGTTTGAGTACCTACACTGGAAGTATAACCCAACTGTATCTACAGAAAATTTTTAAACCTCCTTAAAGACAACTGATCCACAGCGGCAGTTACGACACTTTGAAGGCAGGACACTCCCCTAACATGTACGAAATTTTCATACCCTGGACCCTACCTCAACTTTTAAGTACCACCCCCCCAGAAATTGGGGCTGCTGCATAATGAAGGATCATACATAAGTTCTTAACCAGGGAGCGGATCTACACCCGCGTTCAATATGTGCAAGGTCTGTCTGTCCGAGAGAAAGAGGGGAGTGCACGCCAACAGTCACTCCCGTCTCTCGTGCAGGCTTATGCTGCCATAAGCCTGCCTTAATTCCATCGTGCGGGTCAGCAATCCGTACAACCGCTGATCCGCACCAGTGTGGGAGCCCAATCCCACACTGTAAAATGACCATGCTTCCCCCTGCCCACTCTAGCGGGCGGAGGGGAAGCACAACCACTCTAGGGATACTAACGTTAATCCAACATTAACATCTGGAAGGCGCAGTCAAAACAGGCCTCTTACGCACCTTGCGTGCGTAAGTAACCTGATGGTATCAAGTATGGATCCGGCCCCAAGTGTTTACTTTATGATCTAAAATCCTCCTGCACCCACCATGCATACATACTATACAAAGCACTTACACATTGAGAATGCATAATCTGACTGGTTTGAGAAATTCTTTATGTGGTATTCAAGTACCAGCACACAAAACCCTTCCTTGCAAGGAACTCTGGTTTCTGACGCAGGCTCACCTAAAATGAGCACGCATCATAAGTCTGGATAGTCCCACTGTCAGAAAGTCTGCAGAAACACTTCCAATATGGAAGATGATCCAGATAGACAGCTAAATTTAAGCTTGCACACATCCAACGCAGTTGTTTTCTAATCTTTGCATATTTGATTCTGGATCCGGTCCTAAAATTTCGTTTACGTAATAAATTGTCCCTGCCTGTGCTAACTCACTTAAACTATAGTGTACAGGGAGTTAATAACTTTGCCCCTCCTGGTTTATTGAGTGTTCAGAACTATATATTATGGCACCCTGCACATACACTGAATCCGTCCACACTGAACATTTATGTTCATTGTCCGCTTGAAGTAAGTTTCAATAAAGTTTTTACAAACACATAGCCTTGCCCACCTCTAGGAAATACGTTCTCTTATGGCTCGTTCTAGATATACTTATAAATAAGTCTATAACAAAACACGGGGCGACTGCATTAATCCTGTAAGAAACGAGGCCGTTCCGCTTTCCGTGCAGGTTATGTGGAGTATTTCGTGTATTAAACGTGTTCACGTGTGCAGCCATGTTGTAGTTAACAGCTTACGTATTTCCGTGTGTGTTGTCATCACGTTGGTGGCTCACGTCGAGTATATAAGCCGAGTCTGCGCTCATTTCCGCCTTTTCCCGGTCTCTATAGACCCGCTTAACGCAATCCCACTCCATCCTCCTTCGGTGGAGCGCCCCTAAACAAATTGCAATCATGACCGAGCAGATGACCCTTCGGGGGACCCTTAAGGGCCACAATGGCTGGGTTACCCAAATAGCAACAACCCCGCAATTCCCGGACATGATCCTCAGCTCTTCCCGGGGTGAGATACATGTGTATTCTTCCTATTAAATATACGATCTGCCTCTATGGATATAATGATGTCTATGTGGTCTGTTCTCTGAGGGCACCGTGAAAGTGCTCTTATTGAGTGTATTGTCTGTGCAGTAACAGCGTGGGCCCTGCACCGGCCTCCTTGCTGCACTGACTCTGACTCCTGTTAATATGTGGCGTTATTGCTTGTCATTGTGCATGTTGTTGTATTTTCTATATGTCGTGGAAAACGTATGTCTGCATTGTTACTGCTGGGAGAACTGTATAGTCAAGCTAAAAAAAACTGATATTTATTTGGAGCTTTATATGTGCATCTTTCTTTTTATAAGTGTGGTAATGCATCTAAAAGTTGGTTTAGGCTTTCTCTGCCATTGAGGTTAAAGTACGTTTGAATGCTGCATTTGCTACAAGTTACTGTACTGTTTCTTTTTGGACCATGCTCTGTAATGTGCTATTGCCATACGAATGTCAACAGGTGACTCAAGTAATGGTTTCATTTATAACTTTGTCACCCTTTCCCTTCACTGTCTTTTTTTTTTTTTTTTTTAAGGTGCTGCGATGTCTTCACTTCGTGGGTCTGATTCAATTGACTTCACACTGGTCTTATTTGCAGTGCAAAGCCAATTCCACATTTTTGGGGGGTGATTTTTATGTGCACCCTGTAGAGGTGTCCATAAAAATTTTCTTAGTCTTCATACTGTGTATGATGAGGAAGAAGCACACCGCAAGCTTTTTCCCATCATTGCGGGTAATTGAATCAGGCCTACATCTGTTTAATGTATTCAATGAAGAAATTCTTAATTCTTGTCTCAGCTGTTTTAAACACAGCAGTTGAAAAGGGCCCTGGCTACTAGAAAATCTGCATTTATGTTAATATATCTGCTCATTTTGATTTTTTTTTTTTTTTTTTTTTTTTTGATAAGACTCTTATTTTTTTTTGTTCTAGATAAGACTGTCATCATGTGGAAGCTGACTCGCGATGAGACAAACTATGGTGTTCCTCAGCGTGCTTTGCGCGGTCACTCTCACTTTGTCAGTGATGTTGTCATCTCATCTGATGGGCAGTTTGCTCTGTCTGGATCTTGGGATGGTACTCTGCGTCTATGGGACCTTACAACGTGAGTATCTTGTTTTGATTGGTATAATACCAGTAGATGGGGTAGTACAACAATGTTTTGTGTACATTTGAGTGGGGGGATTTATTTTATTCCTTACTGAGTGCATTGTGAAATGTATAGTAGTTGCAGAATGTACTCTGCAAGCTTTCTCATTGTAAGGAGGAGAGATTTTGTTGGAAAGGTTGGTATTTTATGTTATAAGAAGTGAGCAGGGAAACACTTGCTATGTTTCTGATGCTGAGAGCATGGGTATCAGTTATTCTGCACATCAGTCATGAGTCTATAAACCTTTTTATCTTAAGTATGGACCTATCAGACAGTTTAATGCAGTCCTTAAAGCTGTATTTTGTCTATAGCTGTTAATACTTCAATTGTCTCCCAATGCTAAGATAACAGGAGTGACTTATTGTCAGTGGCATTTACACTTATTTTTGCTCATGCAGTGGTACCACCACAAGACGCTTTGTGGGACACACCAAGGATGTTTTAAGTGTTGCTTTCTCCGCTGACAACCGTCAAATTGTGTCTGGATCCCGTGACAAAACCATCAAGCTGTGGAACACATTGGGAGTGTGTAAATACACTGTGCAGGTAAGGGGTCTTTTCTGTAATCTAGGTGTAATAGCACTTTGGTTTTTCTGCTCCTAATGATTAGTGTGATCAGTTCTGGGTTTGTTATTTTTAACATCTTGTCAAACAAGCAGACAATCCTATGGCTGAAACTTCTGCATGCGTTTTGCAAACTAAATTTTTAGCCTCTGGTCCGGACCACTAATAACTGTCACGTGTTCATCTTGCAGGAGGAATCTCACTCAGAATGGGTCTCTTGTGTGCGTTTTTCACCTAACAGCAGCAATCCCATCATTGTATCCTGTGGCTGGGACAAGATGGTCAAGGTGAGTCTGGTTTGAGACTTATGGATGGGAATCTGTAGGTAATGGTGTGGCTTTGAAGCTATGTTCATATTGTTTACAATTAGCAGTTATTCCAGAGCTGCACAGATGCAGTATGTCAACTCATGTTGGTGTAGAGGGCAGATACTCCTCTCTAGTACTTTAGCTCCTATCCATGTCTTTTCTCAATTAGCTATCATCAGGCTTTGTATTTGCTGGAGAGAGGAGACAAGTACTAACTAGCATTGGACTAGGCTAATTGAGCATAACTGGTGTCTTTCTGCCTCCAACTTTCTGGTTTTCATAAATTTTTGTTTTTTCTTCACGTTTGAATTTTAATAGTTTGCTGACATATAACATGAATTTCCCTCAAAATATGGAAGCCTATTAAAGAAATAAAATACAACCCAGTGCATATATAACTAACTATTCATTCCATTAAATTGTATAGAAAAATTTAGCTTGATGTAGGAAAGTGAAAAGCATTAGTATTTTTGTTTTTCCAAACGAAAGGACCCAGAAATAGAGGAAGTAGAACCTACCTATTTTTTTTTTTATTGATGTCCCAGGGTCCAATAAAGTGTGATTAGTTCAGAAACTAAGGCTCGCTTGCATTGTTTAAATGGCTTTTGCTTCATGACTTGGTTTTCATTTGTTATATAATCGCACAGCCTCTGAATACTTGTCCTTTACATCTTTCCATACACAAATGAAGGTTCATTTCAGTTGGCAGAATACTAGCAGGTATTTGGAGAGCAGGAGAAATACTTATTTTTGTACTCCAACTCTTGACATCTATCCTATGCAGCAGTACTACTTGCCATTTTACTTTCCAATTAAATATACTGGTACATCACCAATCATGAAGTATTCTAAAATCCCTTTACTGGGCTTGCATAGTACAACAACTGTTTTCAGATTTTTATGATCTTCAATTTTTCTTTCAGGTTTGGAATCTGGCCAACTGCAAACTAAAGACCAATCATATTGGTCACAGTGGCTTCTTAAACACTGTGACTGTTTCACCTGATGGGTCACTGTGTGCCTCTGGTGGCAAGGTGAGAAGAAATTACATTTTTGCTATTGAACAGCTCTTAAAGTGTTTATTTAATATCGATTTTATTGGCTTATGTAAAAAATATAATCGTGTTGCGGGCTTTTATCACACCACCTAAACATTATTTTAAACAGAGCATGTATTAACCCTTTTAGTTGCCAATTCACATTGTTTAATGTAGGTGATCCTTCTGTTTTCAGGATGGACAGGCCATGCTGTGGGATTTGAACGAGGGGAAACACTTGTACACCCTTGATAGTGGAGATGTCATCAACGCTCTCTGCTTCAGCCCTAACCGTTACTGGCTTTGTGCTGCTACTGGTCCAAGCATCAAGATATGGGTATGTCATTTGGCTTAGTGTGACTGCACATCCATGTACCAGCAGCTTTTAATCTGTTCTTGCAGTGATGATTTCTTATGCCATCTGATGCTCATTGCTGAAACTCAGAGGCTGTTGCTGAGCAATTAAAGTGCCCTGCACTATCTATCCCACTCTGTATCCGAGTCTGACCCCACCTGTCTTTGTAGGATCTTGAAGGCAAGATCATTGTAGATGAACTGAAGCAAGAAGTGATCAGCACAAGCAGTAAGGCTGAGCCACCACAATGTACTTCTCTGGCCTGGTCAGCTGATGGACAGGTAATGGACTGAGTCTCTGCTTCTGTGTTACTATATCTTTTATTGTGATACCTTGGCAATGTTGAGGTTAGCTATGTGGGTGGTTTTATTTGCCCCACTACTTTATTTGGGTAATAACCTTCCAAAAAATTGTGTTGTAATGTATAAACTGGGAAGTGTTGGATTTAAATGTTCCAACCTTACTTGCCACTGTAGTTGCATAACTGTAAAACCATAGGATTTGATATTACTACACAATGCATTGGTTGCAAGAGGGTCCTGCTGTAATAGCAAAATAAAGAGTTTGGCATTTTTTTTGGTGTGTAGCTCATCTCCAAGGTGCAGCTTCCAGTCTGTTACTTTAGCCATGTTGGTTGTGATTTAACATGCAATTGAATACCTCAAGAGTGCATTAGTCTTGTGGTTTTCATAGAGGGTAATTTTATTTTATAGAGCGTTGTCTAAAAATTAGTTTGGTTCTCAACTTTTTTTTTTTTTTGTTCTTATTCCTTAGACTCTCTTTGCTGGTTACACAGACAACTTGATCAGAGTCTGGCAAGTGACTATTGGAACCCGCTAAGACCCAACTAATAAGGAGACACTTTGTTTTACCTACCAGCTGTAACTGCCTTTGCAGTGTGGAGTCGGCTATTGTAATATCAACTTGTGACTCTAATAAAAAAAAATTGCTATAAAAAAAACTGCGTATCTCCTTCATTTTGAGGTCAGAACAAATTAGTGGGAGTTTGTTTTGATTTCTGGAGAAATTCTGCTAACAGAACTTACTGGGACTGAATACCATCGCTTGAATTAGGTTTAAAAAGCCTGAAGAATATACAGAGGCAACTGAATTTTACAGCTAGAGTAATGAAGGCACATGTCATTGCGACTGATTCAACAAAGGTTATTGCTCTTTTGAAAGCCCTGAAACATTCTACTTTGAAATGGAATTTCCTCAACTGCTGTACCTCTGCTAGGTAAATTCTGTTGTGTGTTTATATAGCTTCAAGTGGTTAACAGTGAACATTTAGGGCTAGCTAGAAAATGAAAAATTGAGCTGTTGCCCATAGCAACTTATCACATTCTGACAGTAATTGAGAAGTAAAAGCTAGAATCTTGGTAGCTCTTTGCAACATCTCTAGCCCGGTAAGTACAGATTTTTGCCAATGGGGTATTGCTATGAAATCGGCACTCAACAAATTTGTCCGAAGGTTCATGCAGACTTCAAAGACCAGTATTTAATAACCTTGGTTCTGATTGGTTGGTTACATTTCCTAGTTGAAGTACTGTTTATGCTGTTTCTAAATTTGTATTTTGAAAGTTGCAATGTCTTAGAGTGGAAAAATTAAAATGTAAAATTGGTCATTATAGAATGAGGGCAGGTAAGTGCCATTTAGCCCATCCAATTTATAACTATTGTGCTTTGTCATTAATGTATCTGTCTTGTCGTAAAATACAGGAACCAAAAGTAACTTTTTTGGGGCTCAAATAAGATTGTGCTGCCATAATTTCCAGATGGGTTAAACCAGGCCTACAAGATTAAAGATTCTGTGAATGCAATTTCAGGGATATAAGAGCATTTGTATCCAATGAAGAATTGGGAACCTGCATATGTTCCTCTGTATTACCAAAGTGTGACTTGGTACAGGGACTAGTAGTAGTGTAAATATGCTATAATCAAATAAGAGCTAGCCATGTGAAGTAGCTAAGTTTCTTGTCCTGTAATATTCTCTTATAGAGCAAGAAGACTGACAGTTTTCCTTATTTCCAGTACGTGGCAGAATGATTTGTCTCCATATAAAGCATAGGTACAAATAAAATTTGGGGTTGCAGAGTTTTCATTATACAAAGCAACTGTATAAACATATACAGTGAGTGGAAGGTTACAAGTACTTATAAGTCTTCAAAAATGTTAAATGCCATGCTTAGCTAATATGTGAATATCCATGTTTAGCCCTTAATGCATTATAAATTCTACAGCTGAATAATGGCATTAACAAACGTTCAGCCTTTGTATTCTAATGAACTGATGCAGTTAACACACAACTTTGTGGTATGTTGTGTAAGTTTACAGTGCAAGCCTTGTGGCTTCCACTAAGTAACCATAAACCATTAAACAATTTATACAATCTGCATAGATTATAGGACCCACCCAATGTAAAGCAAGCAAACTCAATGCAGTGTTTAACCAGTCACTGACTTTCTTCCATAAAGTGTTAAATCACATTCCATGTGGAATCATTGCTTTTCCAGCCATTGAAACTTTCCTGGCGGACTTTTTGTTATAAAGTAATTTATGGCTTTATCAACAACTCTTGCGTATGTTTAAATCTGATTGGTTGTTTCTTTGTATTTGGATATTTTCATTGGTAAAAGGTCTTGCAATAGACAGCACTATCTTAAAACTAGGTACACATTGGGGCTTTTCACACGTTTGGAAAAATATTGTGCAAGTGTTTTCTCTGAACATGCCTGATTGTTGCAAGGTACCAGATTCAGTTTGATTGTATCTTTTAAACTTTCCAAAGGACACAAATGTTATGATCTCTCCTTCAAACGATTTCAATTTTCCCTGCTGCATGCCTGTCTTTGTGTACAGGCATAGATATTTGCAGCATCTGGTGCATGTAGACGTATCAGGCAGCTGATCGGGATTTCAAAAGGTTTGTAAAAAAATTTTTTGAAAGATTGCTGGATCATTAGAAAAATGCCAGTATGTATCCAGCTTAAGCCAAGTCATAATCAAACTAGCAGCATACTGTGATTAAAAACAAAATATTAAATGAAAAAGCTATATTAAGCTGGTAGGTTCATTGTTGGAGGCTGAGAATTGTAAGCTGCAAGTACTGAATAAAATGTTACATATGTCCTGCACACCACTGTGATATAATTTGGTAAACTTTTTCTTTAAGCAGATGTTCAATACACAAAGCAAATAAACAATTATCAAAAAGGATGAACATTAACAAAAGTATCAGATAATACAGTATATAGGGGTTTGGTTGGTGTAGACTGCAGGTGGTAAGGGATATTATATTGGAAAAAGGAGGCGAGGGAACCCCAAGATAGGAAGGTGTTATGGGATAGAGGGTTGCCACATGGGAAAGAGGGTAAACAGGAAAAGGAAGGATATGCTAATTCAGATTTGTTTTCAGGTTGTTGCAGTAGAGGTAAAGGAGGGGGTTATGATTAAGACAAAGACATGCAGGTTTTTTAGGCGGAGTATCAGGCCAAGGGGACCAAACTAGATAAGAGGTTGTCTTAATCATGGAGGTGATAGGAAATTTTTGCCATGATTGTGACGAATCAGAATAAGGCTGTGAGGGCTGACATTTGTGGAGCTAGTGGAGATTTCCAAGATTTGGCTGCAAGGCACTTTGCTCTAGCTGGGATATGAGATATTAACTTAGCTGGATGTTTATTGACATCTGGTGCAGGTAAATACAAAAGGAAAGTCCAAGGATTGGAAAGGAGAGAGTAAAACTGAGTAGGGTAGAAACTCGGGCTGATTTAGAGTTTGGTAGTAAGGGTAAAAAGGTGTAAGTGTTCAGCTCGACCATTTTTCAAAATAAGGGTTGTTAATTTAAAACCTTTTGCATGCAGGGAAATACTTTACTTTTGTACATAGAACTTACACACGGCATAGCTTTATGTTTATTCTATTAAATAGAGTGGAGCCAAGAAAAGTCACCTCTCAATTCTAATTCTGGTTTCACAATTTAAATATGTCTCCCCTTGCAGATGAACAAGGTATTGCTCAGGTCTACACTTACTCCCTTTTTTTTAGGTGTAAGTGCAACTCTGAATCAGACCATCTGTCTCAGAAGGAGGAGATTACGGGCTAGATCCGTCATATGTGAATGGAGGTGGCGGGCTGTCCACATCCCCTCCAACAGATGAGGCCGCAGGGAACATCATAGATTGCCTATGAGGGGTATAATACCATCTGTAATAGATTTGGAGAATTTGGCCATCTGGGTCTTAATGGTTTTCCAGGTATCCTCATCAGGAGGGGCACCCAGGTCCAGCTCCCACCGACACTAGTCAGCATCTTAATGATGTCAACAATAAGTTGTGTAGTGCAGATATCATACCCTTTCGGAGGGGTGAGAAAACGCCGAGCTTCAAATTCAGAGGAACAGGTGGAAATATGGGCGATAGGAAAAGTGAAGGAAGTGGCAGAGTTGAATGTACCAAAAGGGGTTGCGTGGGAGGGTGGAAATTTGTGTGTAGAGAACAGGGGGGTTGTAAACTATATCAGAGGTAAAGTGAATTCCCGCTAGGCACCAGAGAGTGAAAAAGTTAGGGGACTGGCCAGGGGCAAATGCTGGATTATCCCAGAGTGGGTAAGGGGGGAGTGCCTTTCCACTTCTAATTACACATGCCCACACATTCTCCTATTAATACACATCTTCTAACATGTCCCCCAATGGTAGCCAACCTTAATTCATATGTTTTAGGGGTTTGTTTGTTTTTTTGCTATGTAACTGTTTTAATTAATGTACCATTTGGGCTATCTCTCAGATGGACAGAGGAAATAACAACAAGATGAAAATAAAAGGAAGATCAGTAGATGCTGTGTTCATGTGGGGTTGAGTTTTGTATGCAGGATATTGAGAAAATGTCTTACTTCCCCTAAACTCTTGCCCTTTTCTTTTGTCTTCAAATGCTTCTACGTTATTTTGGTTTCAGGAAAATAATTTCAGCACAAAATATAATAGCCATAATTAATGATTTGTGAATTTTGTAGCCCGTGCTGCTAATCACCTTGTCCACCCAGTGGCGCAATTCATACCATTACATGATGAAGACAGTCTGGAACAGCATACAGCTCCTCTCCTAGTTGCTCTGGCAAATAGCTTTCTCTCCTCTCTCTACCTACTACTGGCTTTTTCCATTGATTAATAGGCGTCAAGACAATATTGTGTATATCACATTTCATTCCATAAATATATTTCTTACAGCCAGGGTAATAATTTAGTTTTTTTTTTAGAAGAGGGTGTTAAAATAAACAGGTTTGAGGCAACGACTTAAAAACTTGTCTACTGCTCTACAAGAAGATACAAAGGAGTTTGTTTATTTATTTATTTAGTTAGAAGTAATGCTGGGTCCACACTACACAATTAGAAGAACATGCAATAGTCCTTCAATGTGGTAAATGATTAAACAAAAACACACAACACATGATGGGACTGATTCAGAGCTGCACTTAGACTTTTTTTTTTAGGTGCCAGTGTAGACCTGAGCAATACCGTGTTAAACTGCAAGGTTAAGCAATTTTAAATAGTAAAACCAGAATTACAACTGAAAGGTGAAGTTTCTTAGCTCAACTCTATTTTATGAATAAACGTAAAGCTGTGCAGTATTTGAGTTCTATGTGTAAAAGTAATGTATTTTCCCTGCATGCAAAAGTTTTTAAATTAATTTATGCCCCTTACTTTGCAAAATGGTTTAGCTAAGCTGTACACTTGCACCTTTTTTTTACCCTTACTCCCAAACTCTGAATCCAACCCACATTGATAAAAGTGTAGAAGTCCTTAATATAATAATGGTAAATTTGTCAACTGGATAGCATAATTAATAACATACACATTACTCATCATTCATGCCCTCTAATTGTATAAGTTTTAAATCCAAAACCAGCTGTGCTCTGGGTGTTAGCTTAGTTTAGTAAAAGGGCAAAGGAAGAAATATCAGAGCTCTCAAATGGGTATGTGAGGAACCAGAAGAATATGCACCATAGGGACAGGACCTCAAGCTATATTAATCTTGGTAATTTATCAGCTTTTTTTCCCCATTCATTTGGTTCTATTCTATAACAATCAGCCCATTTGGCTATATGATATTACACAACTGTTCCAACACAAGTATCATTTTAATATGAACTTTTCTTTAACTTTCAGAAATACCGTACTCCATTCTACTCTATATCAGACTAACGCTAAACTTCAACATGTTCCGCAATCCTAATGCCTATACATTTAGCCAAACTCCAGTAAACACACATGCTGTGGGTTACTCACAAATATGACATCAGCATCACATCACTTATTTACTTTATCTTTCATGTAATCAAACGTCATAACTGTTGACGTCATTCATCCTCGAGCGAGAGAAGCTGCGCCGCTATTGGTCAATTCAGCGCCGAAACACTATAGGTTAGAAGTGTGACCGGTGGGCGGGGCTTGGATAGGCAGAAATCGCCTCACAGTTTCCGGTACTTTCTGAACTACGCTGACGGCGGATCTGTGAGTGACCCGTTCGGGTGAGGTCCCTGCCGGGACAGTTATGTTGTGGTTTTTGTGGGTGCAGTAACGCCCAACGTAAAGTAAACTTTGTGTGCTTTTTACTTGTTTTGTGGGTTTCGAGCACCTGTTACCCGTCATACGTTGTAGAACTACAAGTCCAAGCATGCAGCCTCAAGATATTAGTCACAAATCTACACAGGCTCTCGTCATGATTCAGGGGTGTGTTGTAGGATGTTTAGCAACAGCTGTATCCTCCTTTTGATACTTGTTTATAACTAGTACACACTCTGTACTGAATATAGGCAGATTTATATCTATCTATATCAGTAGTAGGGGCCTTTATTGTCTTACCCAGTGTCATACTGAGAGAGATACAGTCTATTCTTGGTTTAACGTGCAGTTTTTATATGAGTATATGTTTTAGGGTTTGTGTGTGTTTTCTATTTTGTTTTTCTTTTTACAAACTTGATAAAGATGAAACTTGAATGCACTTAATGTTGTCTGTGGGCCAAGTAGAAAATTGGGTATTGATTTCTCACAACTTTCATATTTTGCTTAAACTGAAGTATAGATTATGTTTTAAAATGTGTTAGTGTAAAACTTCCCATACACTGAAAGATCATGTTGTCAAATCCACACATAATCTAAGAGATTCAAACTATCTTGCTCTGTCTTAATAAACTCATAGATTTACCTTTTAAGATTTAAAAGGCTATATAGAGATTTGCTGAATAAAGATCTGACAGATCAAAATATATTTGATCAAGTAGTCTTTCATGTCCATATACTGATAATTTTTAAGGGTCTGTTGATGATTTGCTGTGTTATCTGCCTACATTTGGCTAACTTAATAAATAACTTTGTTTTTACATATATTTATTTTGACCTCACTTATGATACTTTTGCAATGACTTTTTAGAAATATTTACTTGTAAGGTTGGCTTTCTGCAACAAATGTATCTTTTAATTCAAATTTATCATTTAATGCGGTACCATACAAGAATTTCCATGTTATATCAGGTAGGACTTGTTAAGGGCTGAACCACTCGCTCACACTTTTTTGAGTTTAGAACCTTCGCCTACCTCTCCAGGTATTAATACTAATGCTGTTTATACCTGGTGTGAGTGCTGGCTGTCCTGGTGCTGACGAGCTTAGGGTTAGTTGACTCCGCAATGCCACCATTGTTTGCACTGTTACTAGTATAATTGGGGGGGAAATATTTTTAATATGTATATAGTTTTTAGTTGATTGCCGCATAGGAAATGATTAATAATCAAAATCACTTACGGAACATGTATGCATACATGTGTATATCACTAAAACTGAAGTGTTCTGAATAAAATTTTGTCTAGTAAAGAGTCATGTAATACGTTACAAAAAGGTGTAACATTTCACATGTTTAGCTGCTTGCCGCTAACACTCTACTTTTGTGTGAAAAGCATACTATTTAACTGTGGAAATAGTGAACACATTTTAAGAAAGACCTTATGGACCAGATTTTGATATGCTACATTTCAGTTTGACTGCATATAAATATTCTTGCTCACGTTTTTAAGGAGTGTTTATATCTGATGAGGAGTATATTATTCTCAGTAGTTCAATATAATATGCAATCAGCAAATAATATACAAAATTCACATTTTATTAAGCAATGAAACATTTAGAAGTTATAACAGTACTTGTCTGCTTAAATGGTGAGCTTTAAAAATAATTTGAATGTGACATAGAACTAATAAGAGGTTATTAAAATATAATCGCCGGCGGTTTTAAGAATGTAGCGTACTGGAGTTCATCTTTAAAATCAGATGTAGAGTACAGCAAAATGTCCACAGAGAAAGTGTGGCTATATCGTCACCGTTACACAAGGACCAAGCGTTTTAGAACCCAGCATCTGTCATGGAGCTCGCACTGCACATGTACTTGTTTGGACACTGAGCCACTCTGTCCCCATGTCTTTTCGTCGAAAGACTTCATCAGGAGACATGGCGGAGAGGTGTATACCAGTGCCCTGATATTAAGACCAATCAAAGAACTAAACTTTAATATTTAATAGTGGTATACACCTCTTTGCCACTCTCCCTGACGAAGCCTTATGATGAAATGCGTAGGTTGCTGAGTGGTGAAGTTTCCAAATGGGTCCACGTACAGTGTGAGCTCTAGGACGTATGCTGGGGATTTATTTCTGCTTGCTGTGGGAGGGTTCCGGAACGCTGTGTCCTCGTGTAGGAAGTAGAAACCCCCCCACAGAAACTCCAGGTTTATAGAAATTTCTGTATGGTGGGAACAATATGCTTCTTATGTCTGATAAATGACACATCCAACAGTGGGGCCCTGGCTAGCGTTTGGAAGTGGACTGGTATTGGTATTACAGTATAAAGTAGTAGCATGCCAGCGGACTGCGTAACAGTTCAGACTTTCTTACCGCTGCTTTTTTTTTAAACCCTCATAAGTTGGAAAGCTTAAGGTTGGAGATGGGAAGTCTGTTGGTGCGATGAGAGTGGTTATCGGATTGCTCACACAGATGTCTGAGAACAGCGGACCTGCAATTACATACCACAGATCCACCTGTATAGAAATCTGAAGTCTGGTCCTATGTCCTCTTAGAGACAGAATCTTACATAAGAGACTTGTTTGTTCCTATTCTCTTTTATCTTTTGTCAAGCTCCCGTTAATTTTTTGGCAATGGAGTATCATGGGATTGCCATGGTAATAAATCATACATTCATATACAGTCCTACTGTGTAAGAGGTGTTGGAATGTTAATATTTTTAATATACACGTTCATGGTATCCTTTCTCTTCCATCTTGTGACTGACTGCTGGAGGTCATGTTACACTTTTTCCAGCATTGAAACTAAATTCTGTTTGTGAGAAACTTTCCTGCAACTATATCTGTTTCCTCCCAGAGAGGTTTTTGCAATAATAAAGCAAGTTAAATAAAGAGATCCCTGGTTTTATTGTGCTGCTGAGGCAAGGAACTTGCTGTATTAAAAATAAATAAGGTGAGCTTGTAAACATAATAAATCATAATATAAATAAAAAAAAATGTTTGTATATATATCTCTATCATGCTTCTTATAATTGTTTAAGGTATTTCTCCTTGATAAGACTTCCCTCCAAATATTTGTCTGAGCTGTTTCTCATTGAATAGAGTACCCTCCAACCTATCTATATGCAATACATTTTTTTTTCCCCCTGAGCATAACCGTAGGAGTGTTCGCAATCCAAGACTGGCGAATACACTTCTTAGTCACTACCAAAACAATGATAAATAACTTTTTAGCTTCTTTGGTAAATCTTAATTCCAACCTAATATAATTCATTCCTGGATGAGAGAGGCACATTCTAGAAGGAGTGTGAAATGGAGAACATGTCTCCAGAACAGAGGGAGCATTCCCAAAAGCAGTGGAACAAATAGGGATATGCTAAAGAACACTATTCACACACTCTTAATATGTCTGGTGCTAGGATAGATAATGTCGGTGGAAGTCCTCGCTTAGAAAGATTGTATTGTGAAATAGGGCAGCCAAAAGTTCCTTTTCGGCTGTCTTTATTTAGAATACCCATCTGATTTTGAATTTTTTGTTCAGAATGGGTGAGAATGCGATAGGCATACTCACCCATTCATTTTTGCCAAAAATTTGGAAACGCTGATTCAGTGGACCATAGGGAAAGGTGAGTAACCTCTCAGGCTGCAGGGAAGGGAGGGTTAGGAACATGGAAGGGGGGTTAGGGTCAGGCTGCGGGGAAGAGGAGGGTTAGAATTAGGGGAAGGGTTGGGGGGTTAGTTTTGCTACTTACCCACGGTGCTCTCGATTGCTATCCCAGCCAGTTCGAAACTGCTATTTGCTATATGTGACTTTCTCTTGTGATGCAAGAGATTATTTTAATATTTTTATAACCGGATGTCAAAAATAATGTTAATTTCTGAAAACAACCAACCAATTATGTTTGTAATTAAAATATATTGAAATTGAAATACTAGGGAAAATGTGTGGGGTGTGGTTTGTTACTATAACTATAGTAACTATTATAGTAACTATTTGTTACTCTGTTTTGCGACAGACCATTTTGCGGCTGGGTAACGACGACAAAATTGCTGGCAGTTTTCTGCTCGACAATAGTGTTCCTGTGACTGAAGATTCAACTCTGGCAGGTTAATTTTCTTACTACACCTAACTATCCCCTTTCTGCAAACTAACCTTAACGCCCCGTTTCTCGCAGCCTCATCCAAACCTTTCCCTCCCTATAGCCTGACTCTAAACTTCCCCTTCTAGCACCCTAAACCTAACCACCCCCCTCTACAGTCTAACCTTAATCCTAACTGCATGCAGAACAGGTACCTGGTTGAAATAGAAACATTTGACATTGTACCCCATAATATATTTAAAAAAAAACAAAAAAAAAAAAAACTGTTTATAAAACAAGTGTCAGCACTGATGCAGCCAACGCTAAGCTGTCCTTTGTTTTATGAGTAATGTTACTAAATTTAAAGCTTATCATGCATAAATGATCAATTCTAGGGCTGTGTGATCACTAAGGTATAGACTGGGAGATTTGAAAACTGGATAAAAAAAATCCTAAGGCTAGTGCTGATGTCCCCTGTTAATGTTTGCAATAAGTAGGGTGTGGTGTTATTTGTTATTGCACGCTCTTCTAATGTACACTGAAGAGGTGACATCACAACTTGCCAGTAATAGACAGAACAGTTCAGTTTTGGAAAATTATTTGTCAGTTTAAAGTTTTGGGTTTTTTTCTACACTTCTTACAGTTCTCAAGTAACCTGGTCCCAAGATAAGCCATCAATCCACAAACATTACCCCAAACTCATGGAGATTGCCAAAATAAGACCAATAAGTGCCAACACTAATACCCTAATTGCGCGCACTGTAAAAATGTCACTTCTTGCATATACATTGTTGTTTTGATTGCTTTTACAGGACCAAATTCTCCAGGTTAAATTTTTCCTCAGTGCATTAATATGATTTTGTTTAAACTTTTATAAAGTTTTAATGCTTAAAAAATAATGTAATTGTTTACATGCAAGATTCAAAAGATGCGTTGTATTTCTTCAGTACACCTGTATGCTTGATTGTTTGTGTGGACACAACATAAGCCAGATCTATTTCATTGCAAAATTTATTAATGCCATGGCCCCTTACATTTTATGATGCTCATTGCTTCTGAATAACCTAAAGAAGTTTGTGTGTTGCTGTGGTAAAACTATGTTCTCTTTTGTAATCTGACAGTGGCTGCATAGATCCTTGTATAAGCTCTTCCCTGACTTCACCTGGAAAGTACAATTTTTAACTGTTAAAGCTCTAGTTTATGCACTGTACAGCAAGTAATGTTTGTCATCCAGCCTACAAGTGCAGCAGGCAGTGGTCTCACTAGTGTGTCATAAATGACACCCTAGACATGGTGCGCTCTTTGTCACACTTAAACTTCCAAATTGTCATATGGCGACTGTCATTTTAGAAAAAAATAGCTATCTTTCATGATGGCTTATAAAGAGTTGCAGTTGATACTCACCCATTTTGCAGGCAGTGTCTGCTACTGCCTTCCAATAGTCTATTTCTAAATAATAATTATGCAAGCACTGACCCATAGACGTTAATGAAAAACAGCTTGACAAATAGTTGTCCTCACAGATTCCAGTAGTACAGAATTTGACCTCCAGTATTCTATCCATAAACACCAGGCTTTCAAATAGCAAGAACATGAGTTTATGAGATGAGCTTTATTGCTTGTTTAACTAATTCTTTTTATTTTTTGATATTTGATTCTGTTGGTAGAAAAAGGACTGGTTTTCCAGGCTTTAATAAGTTTGGATCTCCGTGCACTTACATAGATCTGGAACTAGGCATGTAAGAGGGGAGTGCACGCACCTCTCACTCCCCTCTTTCGGAAGGACTTACGTGTCCAGAACCATACCTTAACTTCTTCACATGGATTTGCTTCCATGCGGAACTGCTGCTCTCCTTCCCCGGCACTTAATTGCCATGCCTAACCTCGTCTGTATGGCGGTTGGGACATCTAACCTAAAAGTTTGTTTCACTAACTTTAGCTTCAATGATT
This sequence comes from Limnodynastes dumerilii, assembly GCA_011038615.1. Classification (NCBI taxonomy): domain Eukaryota; kingdom Metazoa; phylum Chordata; class Amphibia; order Anura; family Limnodynastidae; genus Limnodynastes; species Limnodynastes dumerilii. The sequence goes on from WWET01002261.1 coordinate 203,227, forward strand.
GTAATTTCGCAGCAGCTTTCTTTTGCTTTCAATTTACATGGTTTTTTTTTTTTTGTTTTTTTTTACCTGTCAACAGGTAATCTGTTCCATATGTCCTGGAACAATTACTCCAGCATGTTTCACCTCTTGCCATAGATAGTTTGATAACTTAAAGGAGACCACTTCAGAATAGCCCAATGATTTGTTCTTATCCATTCTTGGGTGCTTTTATTTGTCTTGTCTTGGACCATTATCCCATTAGAGGACAGATGACCAGTGAATGAAACCAAGCTTTCTGACACTGGGCAAATATGTTTTGCTCCAGAATGCCTGCATTGTCTTGAGATTGTGTATTGTGCTTTATACCCAGTGTCTAGCAGTGTGCCCCAGATGGAATCCATTAAACAGATTTCACAGCAAGTATAAATTGCCATGGTGACCAGGTATTTAAAACTGGCAACCTGTGACACATTTAAAGGTAATCTTTGCTTTTGCAGATGAGACTTATGACATTTTTCTCCTCATCTAACAGCTGTTTTACTGGAGCAGTGCTGCTGAATTTTCCCTGCAGCCTTCTACCTCCACTCACTTCCTGTTCGGGCCTTTCCTTCTGTTAGTCATCACCTCTCTATTTACCAGAAGCCGTTTTTTCTATGGGAAGGTATAAACTTTCAACCCCTTGGTAATGGAATTATACACAAAAAATTATAAATATGGACACTTGGGGCCACATTTACTAAGCCACGGGTTTGGAAAAGTGGAGATGTTGCCTAAAGCAACCAATCAGATTCTAGCTCTCACTTCACATACTAGAGAATGTCAGATAAAATCTGATTGGTTGCTATGGGCAACATCTCCACTTTTCCAAACCTGCAGCTTAGTAAATCTGGCCCTTAGAGAAGGTTTTGACTTAGAGCAGTTTGTTTTTCATCTACTGAACTAAGAGTTCAATTCTTGTAGCTTGAAAGGTGATCTCATACAATTTCTAATATTTCCGTTCTTCAGGAACTTTTCTTGTATTTATTAGGTTGTGAGTGTGAATCCTTATTAGTGCTGAATATGTTTTACGATACAAACAGTGGAGCACTGTTATACTAGTTAACATTGTTCTCCTGCTTAAGTTTCTTTGCTTTATGCTGAGACATACCAAAGGTATATAGGTATACATAAGATAATAGCTTTAAGTGACCTCATTTCTCAGGGGTAATTGTTTCATGATCTGTAAGTATACCAACATATTTGTCCATGCCTGTGTGTTCTTTTCCAGGGATATAGCTTAGTTTAATGGACATTTACCATGTGTCGGGTGTTTTACTTGTTTTCAGCCCTTATTTTATCTGTGACAATGTCTCCTATTCATATGATGAATCTGTCCAGGTTTAGAGTGTTCATAGTTTCCACATCCACGTGTGTGTGTGTGTGTGTGTGTGTGTGTGTGTATAGCATATTTTACAAATGTTATCATAGGCAAGGCTGATATAGTAACAAAACACAGAATGCCCTCTCTAACTGTATGATTATCCATTTCCAGTTCCTGAATTTGACCTCTTTTTCCATGTCAGAGCTTCCTGTTTGTTGTTTAAAGCTCTAGATTTCCCACTAATCTGATGTAACTTATTTACTATTAAAACATTTTTTTATCAGAAAGGTTAGGAAAACCCCAGAAAAAGAAATTCAATTGAGGTAGCATGTATAGTGAAATCGAAAGATGACCTTTAGGAATTACAAGCAAAGAAAGCATTGAAAGAATGATGACCGGGAGGGGTATTTTGAAAAACTGAAGAAGGCTAAAAAGGTTATCAGGGCAGCAATGACACAAGCTGAGGAAAAACTGGCCTGCCTGTTACCAAAAGGAGACAAAAACATTTTTAGGTATATAAATGAAACTCAAAAAAATAAGAGATTATAGTAAGGCTCAAAACAGAGAGCTATAAGCTTAAGGGTGATAGGGCTATGACAGATCATATTAACAATTATTATTGTTCAATATTTAAAAAGGAAAGCAAGAGGTAGGGACCACTTTCAAATAGGAAGACTATTGATACACCAGGAGGCCATTACTACTATTGTTAATGAGGCTCGGGTATAGAAGAACTTGAAAGCTGAAAAGCTGGATAAATCAGTGGGGCCAGATGGGATATATGCTAGGATACTAACGGAGCTTAAAGGAGTGCCGGCAAAAATTATTCAACCAGTCCCTAGTAACAGGAGTAAGAAGGAAGCGACCAAATACCGACCAGTCAGCCTATCAGTAGTAGGGAAATCAATGGAAACACTATTAAAGGAACAAATTGTACAGTATCTTCAATCCTGTAATGTACAAGATCCCAAGCAGCATAAGTTCACTAAGAGAAGAGCAAACTAGTGTGTATGTATGTATGTGTTTGTTTTGGAAGCTATTTTTTTTTATATATTTTTTTGGAAGCTAGTTTACTAAAGAATTGGCCATAGACATACACTTATATGGACAAAAAGTATTTGGATGCCAGACCATTACACCAACAGGGACTGATTTGACATTTTATTCAAACATACACTTTAATGTGTAGTTGGTCTCTCTTTTGCAGCTATAACAGCTTCCACTCTTCTTTGAAGGCTTTCCACAAGATTTTGGAGTGTTTCTGTTGGAATTTGGTGGCCATTCATTCTATAGAGCATTTGTGAGGTCAGATACTGATGATGGATGAGAAGGCCTGGTTCGCAATCTCCATTCCAGTTCATTCCAAAGGTGCTCAATGGGGTTGAGGCCAGGGCTCTGTGCAGGCTAGTCAAGTTCTTACACACCAAACTCATCAAACCATGTCTTTATAGTCCTTGCTTTGTGCAATGGGGCACAGTTGTATTGGAATCGAATAGGGCCTTTCCCATACTGTTGCCACAAAGTTGGAAGCATAGCGATGTCCAAAATGACTTGGTCTGCTGAAGCATTGCCCTTTACTGGAAAAAGAGACCTAGCCCAAACTCTGAAAAACAGTCCCATATCATTATCCCTCCTCCACCAAATTGGCATAACGCAGTCAGGCTGGTAACACTCTTCTGGCATCCGCCAAACCCAGACTGTCCTATCTTTCTGCCAAATAGAGAAGCGTGATTCATCACTCCACAGAACATGTTTCCACTGTTCCACAGTCCAGTGTCTGTGTGCTTTACTCCATTTCATGCCACTCCGTTTTTACATGCTTACATTAATGCCAGTGGGAGTTCGGAACGCTTCAGCTATGAAATCAGCAGGGCGTTGGTGACTTTAACACACCATGCACCTTAGCAGTCGTTGACCCCACTCTGTGATTTTACTTGGTCTTCCGCTTTGTGGCTTTGAGTTGCTGTTCCTAAATGCTTCCACTATCTGATAATATTACTTATACCCCTTTCACATCACCACCAAATACCTGGGATTTTCGCAAAATCCCGGGTGTTTGGTGGTGATGTGAAAGAGTACTTTCGGTCGACCCGGGTTCAAAGACCCAGCATTTTGATCCGGGAAAAAAGGTGTTTTCATTTGCTTCCACATGGCAGCATCACCAATGGGTTTCCTGGGAGGCTTGGAGCCTCCCGGGAAAGAAGAGAATACCCAGGTATATAAGCATCACTTCCACTTCCTCCTGAGTCTTCTTTTCTTTCCTGTAGTGGAGCCAGACAGGAGAGGTTACTTTTCTTTAGCAGGGCTTACCTGGTTATCCCCCGTCAGCGCTGTGGCCTTCTGACGCTGGGAGCAGAGGTGGAAGCCAGCCTCTGAGTGCCTCTGCTGCAGCAAGCACTCGTGCTGTAGGCCCGCCCCTACCAACGAGGGCAGGTTGGCAGCGACGTCAGCGGTGTGTTCACTGCACATGGCAAGAATGCGGCGGCCATTTTCTTGTAGCCCATTTTATAACCTATGGGCTGACCTCACTGAAAAGCGCCTGGGCTATTTAAACTTTTGGCGCCAGGGAAGTGCAGCAAACAGCAGTGCCTCTTCCCTGACTGTGAGAAAACGGCATTATGGCAGACAAGAGGACTTCTAAGTCTGGGTAAGCCCTTGTACAATCTTTTGACTTTATTTTATTAGTGCTGCTGTTCAGTTAGTTTTATTGTTCCTAGGTCTGAATCGAGCAAATCCGGGAAAGCACCTATGGAGCCTAAATCTAAACATAAAAAAGTGCATTTGGCTAAATGTATTGTGTGAAAGTGCTCTACCCGAAAATGCTTCAGGATCAGTGTGTGAACAGTGTAAATTACAACGGCAACAACAACAGCAGCAACCGTCACAATATGATGATTTAATAAAATTTATGAAGGAGAACTTTCCATTTAAACCCACTATCGCTAGATGGTTAAAAAGTTGTGTTCTTGAGGCATATAAAATTAGGGGTTTAGACCCTCCAAAGGGAATGAAAGCCCATTCCACTAGGGCATTAGCAGCCTCATGGGCAGAGAGAGGATCTGTCTCAGCAGAAGAAATATGTAAGGCAGCATGTTGGTCATCTATTCATACCTTTTCTAAGCACTATAGAGTAGATGTTCAAACCTCAGCAGATATGAGGTTTGGTAGGGGAATCCTTAGGGCTACCCTTTTTTAAAAAAAAACAAAAAAAACTTTTTGTTAATTATTTTTGACCTGGTCAGGTCCATCCTTAGTTAAAATTAAGACCCATCCCGGGTTCAACTGCTTAGTTACTACCCATTGGTGGTGCTGCCATGTGGAGGCAAATTAAATAACAGATTATTACCTGTTAATTTGTTTTCATTTACTCCATCATGGCAGCACCAGCATCCTCCCCTCTTTTTTATTTTTTTTCTAGCAGTTAGGATGATTGCTTTTTGTGTATTGTTTTTTTCGAGCTTATGAAATGGGAAGACTCAGGAGGAAGTGGGAGTGATGCTTATATACCTGGGTCTTCTTTTCTTTCCTGGTAGGCTCCAAGCAGGGAGGTTAACCCATTGGTGGTGCTGCCATGATTGAGTAAATGAAAACAAATTAACAGGTAATAATCTGTTATTTTCCCGGGAAGGGTTGTGATGTGACAGGTCCAGGGTTGTTTTGCAACCCAGGTCTTTCATATTGCCTCCCAATTGGTGATATTTGTCTACTATTGCTAAAGATTTGCAAAGTATAGGGCATGCTGATGCTTGTAGTGCTACAAGCATCAGCATGCCAAAGGATGCCAGGGCATGCTAGCACTTGGAGAACCACAAGTGCCAGCATGCCCTGTCATCCTGTGCAACAAAACACAAATTAATACCCCTCCTAGCTACTAAATAAAATATAGGGCCGACCCCTAACATTAAAAAAATACCTTACATTTAATGCCCCCCTATAAAAAAAAAAATAATGAAATTGATATAATGCATATAATAAATAAAATGACATAAAAATCATAAATAAAAAGAAGTACTTACCATCTTGATTGGGATCTGATCTTCCAAGCTTTTAATCCGTGGGGGAGGTCTTTGAAAAAAAAAAAAACCCTATGACCCACCGCAACTCATGTCATGCCCCGCAGGACATCCTGACGCTAATGACAGCTCTGCTGTCATTGGGGTATATTTATACCTTTGGGCAGCCTGTGAAATCCCGTTTCCATGGTGACCAAACGCTATTTGTCACCATGGAAATGGGACACATTTTAAAAGCCTGATGTTGAGAAACATTGATTTAGGTAAACTAAAGGAATGGTCAAGACCGTGGCAACTGTAATGTAATGTAAAAAAAACAACAACAAAAAAGCTAAATCATGCACTAGGGGCGAAAACCCAAAAGCAAAAGACATTGGGATATATATCCCAGTATATCTTTAATGGTACTACATAAGAAACTACTAGGACTAGTGTGACTTGGAGGTAGCCAAGCAATGTAACAAAACAGTGTGAATGGCAGTTCAGATGCATGGTTGTATAGGAAAAGGAATTAGTAGCAGACAAAGAATGTTTTTTCTGCAAGCTCCCATCGTGGAGTTTTTATTAAAATTTATAAAAATGTGTGATTTTTACTTAGGCCCTAAGACTTTACTAACTCCATCCACGTGCTATGTTACTGTCCAGATGATTGGATTGGTCGCCAGGGAGAACCCCTTTTTGTTTTTAGCAAACAGTTATAAAGATGATAAAGAGTGCTAACTTTGTATGTTTGTATAGGACAAGATACAATTTATGGTGTGATCTGCAGAGAGTAGTAACTATTTGAGCCTTAAATATGTCTTTGAAAATCTCTCCAGTGTAGGTAAACAGTGGATGAGGTACACCTGTAACTAAAACTCCCTGGCAGCAATGTCAGGAGAGTGAAGTAAGAGAGGTGGACTTTCCATCTGATACGCCGTATACTCGGGACAGCTTCGTCTTACACATTTTTTTATTTTTTATAAATATTCACAACAGTTCCTCACACCATATATGGAGTGTACATATAGTTTCATGCATTATTTTTTATGAACAATTGTTAAGCACTACATAATCTGATGGTCCTATATAAGAACCTGTTAATAAATAATAATAAATGCATTAAATAATCAGTTATTAAAATTCATCTGTTTATTTGGTGTTTGAGTTTGTTGCAGTTTTTTCCATTTTTTTTTTATCAAGGTACAGCTGGAAATAGACATGTACAATGGAACATGTAACCACAAGAACAGAAACTGTCCATTACTATAACAGTTTTTATTTCTGTTAATATAATGACTAAGAAGAAGTACAATAAAGACTTTCTTTACAAAAAGGGGAAGACAGGTAGTAGGGAAGATAAGTCGTCACAGGGAATGTAGGAAGTAGTTATAGCAACAATGTAAACTGTAAGGGATTATTAATAAGCTTGTGAGAGGGCCCTCTTATCCACCCAGTCTTGATTTATAATGATTGTTTAAAACTGTAAATATATGATGTTGCTGTATTAAAAAAAAACAAAAAAAAAAACCTGTTGATAAATAAAATACATGGGGCCTGGCAAACGTCGTCTTTAATCCTGGAAAATCTATTTCACACATGCCGGAAGTAACCTTTACAAGCACGAGCACAACCTTTACAACATCTAGTAGCTTAGAGGTTTTTCTTAAGTAGTTTCTTAGAGCATTTTAGTACTACCACCATAAGGATGCAAAGCAAGAACTACCAGTGTACATGAGGGACGCACACTACCTAACATTTTAGGGCAGGTGCTTAAAAATGTTTAATGGGCGTTTAACCCGTGTACTGGTCATAGGCAATGCATTGTAGTACAGTGGAATACATTTTTGTTGAATAAGAATAACACTAGACATGCTAATTCCTCACTCCTTTTGACTATGGTATTTCTTTAACATTGTGCGGATTGTGAATGCAGTTCTTGTTTTTTAAAATAAAAGTCAGGGTCACACTTCCTTACTATGAATCATTGTGAATCTATTGGTATAACTGATAAAGCTCTACCATCCTCATCAGATTAAGAAAAAATGTAGCCACCCACCAGCTGCTCAGGAGATAATCTGAGTTGGTTATAATATATTTGTAGCTCTTACACAGGAAAAGGAAAAGTGGTGCATGTGCACTGAAAATGTGGTGTCCGATCACAAATAAACGCAGACCAGTGGCAGTATGTTTGTCTGGGAGCAGCAGCTGAAAGGGGGTGTTACACAGCAACATATAGATGACCCAACATTGTTAGAGGCAGGACCACCATAAACAGGAAGGCGTTGACGGTGGTTGGCGGCTTACCATATATTTGCAAATATGTGTAACAGACGTTTCTGCGTTTTATGTTACAGATGGAATGGTATAGTCTGTTACTGGCTAATGGAAGTGTTTTCTGGGGCATTTTCTTTCCTGTGTTTCTGTTGCTAGCAGATTACCCCCAGGCCTTTCATGCAGCTTGTTCAGTGTAAGGCAGTTTAGGTTAAAAGCCCTCCCCTTTTGAGCATATATGTTTGTAGAGCCATGGTGGTAGAGGGACCATATCTTTGCCACAGCGATCGCCCTGCCAGTCCCTTTGATGGAACCATTTGAGTGCCTGTGGGAACAACACCTTGGGATTTCTGTGGATGAGGATGATGGTCACTCATTTAACAAGGCACATCAATAGTCTCCATCAAAATGGCTATAGGGGATAAATGCTTTCAAAGCTTATATTAGATGGTGCTTTTTTCCCCTCCAAGCTTCACTGATTTCCTCATTTCTCTTGTTTTGTGCTGGAGGCAGTGTGCACAGAAGGGTCTTATAATATCTGGTGGGAATTCCCTTCGGTTTTTGCAGTTATGTAATCCCTTTTGCAAGCTCCCCAAACCCACAACTAAACTCCTGTACAGTATCTGTAACACAGCTTAACTACAGATTGCCAAGCAGTCAGAACATGTCCACATCATCCGTGATGGTCCCTATTGACAAAACCAGGTATAGAGTGTCCATGAATTATTACTATTATTACTAGCCTCCTGAGCAATACATTCCTTTACATAAAGTCTGAGATATTGGTCTTTTAACTGCAATCTCCCTAACTCTCTGCAGACTTCCCCCTAATAGCCCACAATATCTCTGACCCCCCCTCTATTTGACCTCTCTATACTCGGACCACACATTGGACGCAATGTTGCTTGATAATCGGGTGTGACTATACCATCTATTTAAAAAATTCTTATTTACTTCTTATGACCGCCAAAATGACAAAATTCTCAGACACGAACAAAGAAAAGATAAATTTCGCTATCAGGCCACTTTTTATACTATGTAAATATACCTGCTTCAATACTTAGGTAAAAATCACAGGTTTTGTAATTTAGCTGAGTGGTAACCTGTGTATGGCAAAAACCACAGTTTGATATAAGACTTAAATGATACCACTTTCATATCTCCACCCTTGAAAAACCTGGGTTTTCCTGGATGAAATGCTGGGTTAAAAAAAGTACACAAAAACCTGGGAATTCCTGGGTCTGACCATTTCACATCTCATGAATTTCTTTGGTTTTTGTGGCTTTTAAATGCAGCTTCACAACAGGACATGCTGATGCTTGTAGTGCTACAAGCACCAGCATGCCCAAGGATGCCAGGGCATGCTGGCTCTTGTAGAACCACAAGCGCCAGCATGCCCTGTCATCTTGTGCCAAACACAGCATGGTAATGTCCCCTCTAGATACATAATAAAATATAGGGCCAACCCTTAACATTAAAAAATTATTTACATTAAAATTATTAATAAAAAGGAATACTTATCACCTTGGAAAGGATCCAGTCTTGTAAGTTTTTAATCTGGGGAGGGTCCTTTGAAAATAAAAAAACAAAATCGATGCAACTCGTCCTGCAGGACATCTTGTCGCAAGAAACATTCCCACGCTGGCCAAGGGTATAAATATGACCCAATGACCGTAGACCTGTCATTAGCGCCAGGATGTCTTGCAGGACATGAGTAATTTTAATGTATTTAATGTAATTTATTTTTTTTTATGTTGAGGGCTGACCCTATATTTTATTATATATCTAGGGTGAACATTATGATGTTGTGTTCGGCAGGTGACAGGGCATCCTTGGGCATGCTGGTATGTGTAGCACTAAAACATCAGCATGCCCTATACTTAGAACATTTTTTTTTTTTTTATGTGAAGGGGATGGGAATTTGGCCCTAAGAGATTTGTTTACTGTTGTCATTAGACCCAGGTCTATGAAAAAGGGACGTTTCACATTAGCACCAAATACTTGGGTTTTTGTGAAAAACATGGGTATTTTGGTAATGACGTGAAAGGGGTTTTAGATGGAATGTTGATTCTGCTTGCTGTGGGACAATGCTTTTATGTTGTGTGTTTGTCTTAAATCTCTTATCTATTATATTGACAGCTTTTGAAGGTGGAACAATCTGATTTTATCCTACTTTTGTTGTAAAATATCATTACACCATGGATGAAATGTCCGTAGAAGATATACAGCTGCGGGCCAATCAGGTCACAGATGAGGTGAGTTGTGTTGCTGTTTTGGTTTCTTTAGTGGTGTTGTCATAGAATTATCATCTCCAATAACATGATTGAAAGGAAAATGCTTTGGGGATAAATGAAGAATAAATCATTCTTACCATTAAAATTGTTTTTAAAACTGAAATTTTATTTTGTGAAAATATTAGGAAGACTGGTTACACAACACCAACCCATGTTCTGGTGTCCATGTTACTGTGCTTAGGTCTTTAAACTGTTCATATTTGTCACCCTATTTACTCACTCTGCTGTAATCCTACTGGTGTTACCAGGGTATTGGCTTGGAATTTACCTTGTCTTGTTTCACTAGTATTATTTGTATTAGTAGTATTTTTAGTATATGTGTATAATGTATCCAATGTACAGATGTCTCGTTGCTCAGCTTGGCTGTATATGTATATTGCACTACTTCAGTGCTGCAAACCAATTTTGATTCCATATTATCATTAATGGTTAATGAAAAACTCTCCTATGCATGTCCTATTTACAAAATGTAATGGCAAATATTTAGTGGTTTTAAACAGTATCCAACACTTAAAAAATCCTTCTTTTTTCCAGTCTTTGGAGAGCACGCGACGGATGCTAAACCTGGTAGAGGAGGTAAGAAGACAGATATGGGGGAGGGGAGGGGAGAGATTTCTGTTGTACTGGGCTCTCAGTAACACATTTTCTGCTGTGATGAGAAGCTTAAGTCTTTAAGTAATGTTCCAGGTAATTTGCACATTTTGTAGACCAATAATAGCGACATGTGTTTTTCAGAGTCAGGATGCCGGAGTGAAAACACTCACAATGCTGGATGAACAAGGAGGTGAGGTTACACAACCACATGGACGGAACACTGCTTGCTTTCAGTTATTGCCATCTCCTACTGGTGGTTGTGTTAATATCCGACTCCAGCAGAGCATCACGTGTTTTTACTTTAACCTTCTCTAAAGTATGCATGGTGGGAGGCCTTTGGCATTTACATCGTTCAGTAAGGGCTTGTATCGTACATAGAGCTTGTGTGTGCGATATTTAAGGTGGCCCCAAGGTATGGATCCACCGTTAATATGTAGGAGAGCAGGTGGCAGTATTGTGAATAAGAAACGTAAAGAGAAATTAGGGAAATATACTATTCAGCGCTCTCTCCCATACTGGAGCTAATTGCCTTCAGGAGGGGTTCACATAAATGACCCCCAATAGTTCCTAGAAAGTACGTACCCAAATAGAAAGACAGATATGAAATATAAAGGTGTGAGGGGAACTATAGCGCAAACAGTTATACCTGGACGTTGATATTTGGAAAGAAGTTGTACCTGGACGTTGATTGTACATGTATTTATTCTTTTCATGATATCCACCTGTGAAAAGTAGAAAATAGAAACAATATAGGAGTAAAGAAATTAAAGAACAGTTCCCTACATCGAGACTGAAAGTCTTTGTCGTCTGAAGACTTTGATCCGACACTCCTGAGAAGATATACATTTTTTTTTTCATTTGCTGAACTGCGCTGTTTGGACATTGCCTTATAGTTCCCCTCACCTTTGTATATTTCATATTTGTGAATAAGAAAGTCCGTACATTTGCCTCCGTTGCGAAGGCTACATAGGGAAGTTCATATTAAATCTGGATTAATGACGGGTGAAAATTTGTGTGTCAGAAAAGCCAAAGGAGAAATAGGAGGAAGTCTGTTAGCAGCAAAGTTGGTGAAGATGGCAGAGGAGAAGATAGAAAGTGACAGATCCAGGTCGAAAATGTTATAAGTAATTTGGACACGAGTACAATAGATTGCTACAGCACAGAAGCATTGTGTAAACTGTCAGCGCAAGAGTTATTGGGTTAAGAGTTTTCCTCTCCTGTTACTTTATTGTAATTCTTTTGCAGAACAACTGAAACGCATTGATGAAGGAATGGATCAGATCAACAAAGATATGAGAGAGGCAGAGAAGAATCTTACGGAGCTTAACAAATGCTGTGGTCTTTGTATTTGTCCTGGAAAGAGGTTTGTCCTGACAATGCTTATTTGTTTGAAAATGCTTATTATCGTATGTTACTAAAACAACCCTTAATGTACATCACGTTAATCTATAATTCCAATTTCTAAGGTCACTGGGTTTGCAAAGCTGCCAATGTTTTTGAATGCACCATCCTTTTTTGCTTTTAATAAAAATGTTCTTTTAAACCAAGACCAAAATCGGCAGTTTTGCAAAACTAGATTTTTCCATATAGCCTTTAGTGTAAATTCTGTATGCATTCACATGTAAGACTAATACCCCACTGTGTTATAATAAAGCAGAACTTTAGTGTCTTGAACAGCTTTAAACCAATTAATTTTAAGGGACTGACCCAGAGTTGATATAAGCGGGAAATATAAAAGATGGCGGCAAATTTCTTTTGTGCAAACATAATCCGTTAAAAGCTGATGTTTTGTTGCTCTACCATAAATTAGTTTTAAAAATATTTGTGTTCAGTGGGTAAAAACCAGTAGCAAGAACATTTATTTGCACTTCTTTTTATTAATTGCAATATCCAGGTGCAGATTTTATATTTTTACCTTTTTTGTACACTTAAGTTTTTGTTTTTTTTCTTGCTATCATTATGGCGATCCCACAATAACAGTCCGTTAGCCCCAGCTTCTTACCAGTGTGTACCGTTCAATGATACTGTAGAGTCGTGTGAGAATGCATCACATCACGTAACTGGATTTTTGGGAGCGCATAATTTTTGCAATCAATGGAGACTGTGATCCAGGTCAGGGCTTTAAATCAGTCCAGAAAAGAGGTTGCATTGATAGGAAAATCTCCATCGTGTACCCAGCTTCACTCTTAAATTTGGGTCAGGGTCTAAATGTCCTTATAAATGCTCTTTATATTTCTCGCACAGCATCACATCCAGTTTGAATTGTAAGGAAGGAAATTTGTATGTTACAATCGGTATTGGAGATAAGATATTTTCTAGCCCAAGTCTGAATAACAGTTTAACAGTAAAGCTGGTCCGCATCTGTGTTCTAGAAGTAAAAGCAAAGAATAAATGTAATTTTACTTATTGTGAATGTCAACATGGTTTTGCTCATGTGTAACTTTCCACCTGATTTCCTCTTATTTTCCAACTCTGAATCTGATCCAGTTACAAATTCTACATTGTTTACAGTGTAAATGGTGCATTGCAAGTCACTCTTCTTTCTTGTGTAAAAACATTGTGCTGCTTTTCTTTTTTTCCAAGAAAGTCTGTTTTATTTAATAAGTAACCATGTCATGTCTTGTTTACTGGGTTCAAACTTGTAGATAGAACTTACATTTGTGGTGTACAAATCCGTAACAAATTACCTGTGTTCCTTTGCACCTAAACATCTTAAGAAACTATATTAGCAGATGAGAGTCCAAAAAACAGTACAGTTAAATGTATTACTTTTGTACTTTTATGACTGTCTGGAGTGGAAAATGGACCGGAATCTTTTCATCACTGGTTTGTGTTATTACTAACAAAACCTAAACTGGCTCCTTTGTTTACTAGTTTCTTGTTTTCTCGTCTCTCCTTCATGCCTACTAACCTGAAGGTTTCTTAAGAATCTGAAGTATCGGCTAAGGTTGGTGTTATGTGTTGCAGTCAGAAGCGTTACCTTTGCTAGAAGGTGACAATCAGTTGCTATGAATGTCTCTCCTCTTGTTCCAGGGCATTGCATGTTTAGCCCTAGTGTGTGTTTTTTGTGACTGTGGCCTATATCCACTTTCAGTTTTACAGTGTGAATGTATTTTTGTATTTTCAAGGAACCAGAGATTCCTTACACTAAGCGTTACTTGTATCCGCTCCCAGCTAAATGGCTGGCAGCAGAGAACAATAAAGGTTTTGGATGGTGAATTATAAGTCTCTCTAAATATTATTTGGTTAGTGAGGATTTTATGGCCCTTTGGAAGCCCACTATGACTTTTTG
>WWET01002261.1:217208-228839 GCA_011038615.1 Limnodynastes dumerilii
ATATATATGTTACTCTGTCTTAGCTGTGAATAGTGATTACTTTTTTTTTTTTTAGCAGGGCCAAAAATTTTGAAACTGGCGACGATTATAAAAAGACATGGGGGAGCAAAGATCAAGGTTCAGACGCTGTTGTTTCAAAGCAACCCCACCAGGTCAATGGACAGCTGCAGAGTGGAGCCGGGCAGAGTGGAGGATACGTAAAGAAGTAATTTTTTCATTTAATGTGTACAATAACCGAGGTATTCTGTAGAATAGAGCGTTCTATTTAGACTCCAGTCTAGAAGGTGTACTTTAACTATACAGTGCTTCCTCTAGATTATAAAACACAGGCAATATAGCAAGAGTGGCATTACAAGTGATTTACTTCTAGAAACCTAGTGCACCTTTCTAGCAGAAAATAAGGGTAGTCTGTGTTCTGTCAAGGAGATCTTGCCAGGCCGGTGGCATGAAAAAGTAGCCAGGTGCGGGCAATTATAACTTGTAATACTTTCTAATTATAATGAAACCTTTTGTAATCCTTCTAGTGATTTTAATTGAAGATTAATATATTGTATATTCATTTTTTTCTTCTTGTCCCAATTGACTCCAGTTGTCTTGTAATTAAAATCTGATGGATCCTGACCCCTGTAGTGTAATCGTCGTCAAAATAATTTAGTGTGCAGGTTTTAATTAGTTCACTAGCAGAAAATCCTCACATTCTGCTGTGTATCCAGTATGCTGTATGCTGTGTACCCAATCCAATAGCAGCTAGTTTTGCCATAAATGAGCTCAAACTTGTAAATTTAAACATTTGTTTTGAATTTAGATTTTTGTGGGATTGTGTATTGACAATTTGGATGCAAAAGTCTGTCCTCATTTACTATTTTCATAGATAAAGGTTGCAGGTGTTTTTTTGTTTTGTTTTTTTTTTATAAAAATAGTTTTCAAAAAGAATCTCTTTAGACCCATTTTGATCATGGAACTATCAGTCATGTCTGGAAATCTTACTTCTAGGTAGTTAATTAGAGTAGATATATTTATCATATATTTCAGTGTTAACAGTGATAGAATTAGCATGTGAAAAATGGACACGAAAGTGACCTTTACCTTTTTAAGATATAGATGGAGTGTAAAAATTAGCAGTAGTGTCTTGCCTTTCACTTCTATAATGACTGCCTTTATGCCTTCTAAGATGGGGTCTATATCAGACAACTTAGACAAAGGAGGTAGCACATCTGAAAGCAAAATAGGTGAAGCTCCTAACTTGTATGATCTGACATATCCTTCAGTGACCACTCTTTCAGCTGGACTGTCAATGAAAATAGCTGCTGGGAAGACCACTAATGCTGGGTTAGTGGAAAAGATGGGGGGAGAAAGATTTCTTACATGGACCTGGCATTCCATCAGTGTGTGCTAATTATATCCATCAGTGCTCTCCTTTCTCCTGAACTACATAATATATAATTTTCTATCCGGACTTCCAGTTTCTGTGTACTATTACTAGAGTAAGAGATTAAGGGGGAATCAATTAGCATCAGGTAACTCTCTATTTAAACATACTCTGCTTTTGCCATGCTACCACTTACATAGACTGACTTTTAACAGCCGGGAACTTTCTTGTGTTTAAATTCTATTGATAAAAGACAAATGGTTTCTTGGTTTCTTTTAGTTCTTGTCTTGCTCTAATTAAATGCTATGAACGTTTATGTAATAAGTTATCTAAGCGCCTAGCTTTCTGCTAGGATAACCAATGATGCACGGGAGGATGAGATGGATGAAAATCTGCAGCAAGTTGGCAGCATCTTAGGAAATCTGAAGAATATGGCTTTAGACATGGGCAACGAGATTGACTCCCAGAACAAGATGATTGATCGAATTAATGACAAGGTGAGTGGCCAGGATATGCTAACAACATGGGGAACTGTAATAACAGCACTGCTGTGGCAATGAATATTACACTGTCAGCACATACACAGAGATCTCTGATGCCATTGTAGATAGCGGCACTGTTATTACATACCACTCTCCTTGTCTTTATGTGCACTATATTTGGAAGTGGTTGGACCCTCCATGTATGAGACAATAGTGACAGATTCTTGGGCATTCCCACTTTTTGTAATATGGGGGGAACTATACTAGTGCTTAAAAGGGGGAGGGGTGGAATGCATTCTACTTCTAAGAGCTACCTAATAGATGTGAGCATGCACACTCCACATCCATTTTGTTTTCTCTAAAGCTACTATCCACAATCCTTTCCGGTTTTTGTTTAGCCTCATTGAGACAGTGAGGAAGACATTTTGTGCATTTACTTTATTGCTGCTATAAATTCAGACTATACTATCAACTATATACAATAGGCACCAGTGACACCACTGTAGCTGAAATAGTGTTCTCATTAGTGTTATGTGCTGTACCTGTGAGTGGCCTAATGTCATGTTAGATTGCCTGCACTGCATGTTGACATTTGTTTATTTAAAAATGAATTAAAGCTTGTACATTTTTTTTTTTATGACCTTAACATGGAAAATAAAGGATATACATGCGTACATTTGAGGGCACTTGTACATACATTTATTATGATCTACTCCTTATCCTTCTGTTATATGTCATCAAATTGATAATGCTTACAGGATGTAGGTTGGTGTTTAGGTGTCTCGAATCACATAGAAACTCCTTCCTGTATAATCAGGAGACATGGTAACAGCATGATGAATATTTATTATTTTATCAGAATGTATATTAATCTTGCCGCACACTATACCATAAGCAAAGCAGGGCACACACACTACAGTATTTTCACCCTATTATCATTTCAATCACATGATAAATGAGCGATTCTCTCTGCAGTCCGTCTGCCTTTGTGGGTGGGCGTTTTGTTGACGCAGGAAGCTATGGGACAAAAGGAGGCATCGAGCAGTGTGTATCATGAGTAAAATAATTTAATCTGTCGTTAGAAAATATAGGTAGTATGTCCCCAGGTTAAGCTGAGCAGACAATTATTGGCTTATTGGACTATCATAAGTTTGATGAGAACTGAGCTGCTGTAATGCTGACAAATTGTTTGAGCTGCTATTTTGATTGTTCAGGAAAACTGAAAAGGATGCCGGGCAGTAGGGAGATAGCCTTGATTATCGTCCGTGTTTGGTCACTATATGATTTCCACGGCTATCTGATTGTTATCTTGGGAGCCAGGGGCGTTGTATACGGTGTGGCATGCTTTACACAAATCAAATTTAAAGTTTAATATGTACAGACATTTTAACCCCTCAAATGCTATTATGGAGTAACTGAGGTTTTTTTCCCATTTTTCTTTTTAGGCAACAACTAACAGAGATCGTATTGATGAGGCCAATAAAAGGGCTAAGAAACTCATTGAGTGAAGGAAACAAGATTTCCACGGCTGTTAATGTTGTTAAGAAATTTGGCCTTGTTCACATAAGAGGTTTCAGGGAATTAAATAGCTTATTGCTCTGCCTTTTATACCCTGGGTATTATTTGTACATGTGAATCCTACCTATTCACTTTAACACATGTCTTCTTTGAGACAGAGTATAGGTTATTCTGTATCTCAGAACAACAAACTGCCCTTAATGGGTCTGCATTCTAACCTTTTTTATTTTTTCTCTTTTTTTTTTTTTTTTTTAAACACTTTGATAAATACCACTCATTCAATTCCTACCATGCATTTAAACATTGAAGGACATGTTAAAGATTTGGCTAGGTCAATCCACTCCAAAACCTTAATATTTACTCATTGGTAGACGACTGAGCATATCTTTACTATTCTATGTTCATGGTAGATAAACCATAATCCTGCATATAACGTTATCTTTCTGTACTTTTAATTGAGCACCTTTTAAATCCTGAGACCTATGGGGCCGTTTTGTTTTATCTTTCTAATAACCTCCTGTTATATAGGTTATAGAAGATCTACAATCAATGAATGGTGAGCATGTTTCCTTCGTACTAATGACATTTGTATCTTGTCTTCTATACACTATTATTGGTGTGAAGGAGCAGTTCTTGCACCCGTTTCATCACTAACAGAGTATGTTTGATAAAATGGACCTGTCTTATAGAAGCAAAAATGTAAATATATCCCAATAGTTTCCAGC
This sequence comes from Limnodynastes dumerilii, assembly GCA_011038615.1. NCBI lineage: Eukaryota > Metazoa > Chordata > Amphibia > Anura > Limnodynastidae > Limnodynastes > Limnodynastes dumerilii. Next base: position 221,303 of record WWET01002261.1, read on the forward strand.
CAGTATTTATTTTATGAGGGGGTGTTTACCTAAGCCTGTTGTAAAAGTTTCTGCTTGGCCTCTTCTGCTGGTTTAAAATGAATAAATTCTGGAACATCACATGCCACCTTCTTGTATAGCATAGCAGGGGTATTCCATGTCTATAATGGGTGTCCAAAGGGAATGAAGCTTAAATCCTTACCCCCAAACATAAAATTGTTCTTTCCTTAAAAGTTCCACAGTATAAAAAGTTATAGGATTTCTAATGATTTAGCTTAATTGCTTGAGAGCTGGATTAGCAAAACATTAGTAACAATTATTACTTCATTCAATAGAAAAACCCACTCATCCATCTGAGGGACACTCTGACCATGGTTTAGGATGAGGCACTGCAGTTGGGCACTTGACATATCTGTTAGAAAGATAAAGAATGCCATTGCATCCCCCTTTTTTAGATATCTGTTAAGACGTAAGATCCTCCCAACCACCATTGACTCAAGTGGTTTTCAAGTGCCCTAAGTCGTTGGGTGTGTTTTCATGGTGCTACACTGTTGCTCCCTTATTACTTTTAATTTAAACTTTTATCACTTAGCTTTGCCACTCTGGGGTGTCTTGTTGGTGAGAGATTCGGTGCTGCAGCATCAGTTATCCTACATTAAAACTCTCAGAATATCAGAGCCAAAGACATTTAAATAAATAACCATCCATGCAGTACCAGAGTCTTTAAAGAAGTCAAATATACACCTCTGGAAACTGAGCTAAACTTTATTATTAGTGATATTGTTGACTATGGCAACCAAAAAAAAAAAAAAAGTGCCTTTTGATTGTGGTCCAAATCTATAACTAAAAGTCTGCCACTTAGTTGACTGAGGAGTATTTTAGAGCAACTAACCGAATAGACTTTTTTTTTTCTTCAGGAAACTTGTACTGTTGACCCTACATACTAGAACCAGCTCTTAGTTACCGTTCAACACCATCTAAAATAATCAAGAAAATTTAATCAGTGCCTTATATGCAGCTCTTTTTTTAACCTAAGAACTACTTCAGTTAGGTAGACAAGGTATATGTCACTTTGTGCCTTTCAATTCCTTTTTGTAAGTGTTGCCCATTTGTTAAATACATATATAAAGACTAGATTGCTGTTTGCCTTAATGCAGTTATACTTTTAGCACCATCTATACCTCTCAATCACTGCTGTAAAAAGGAGAGCAATTCACATACTCGTCAACACGGCAGATCCATAGCTAGAGATGGTGTTTAGCAAATGGATGAATTCCCTTCTCTTCATTGAATTCTGACTTTGTTTTGCCAGGAACATACTTTGTAAGATGTGTCCATCTTCTTATGGTTTCCAAAATGTACCTATTCATGTTAATTGTATTTACTGTCCATGATGAATGTAACAGAAATGAGCCTTCCAATATTTCTTGGAAAAAAGTTTTTTTATTGTCTTTTATAAATGCTAACCTCTAATAAATGGCTGTTAATAGTTATGTTCTGCTGTCTTGTGATTTTTAACAAACACTATATAATACCTGTTATGATACAGACATATTATAATTAAATAAAATAAATGCTGGAATTACTAATGGACTAGTGCACAGGATACATGTGTTTTATTTCATGGCACATGGCAACCAAGGAATTATTATTGATATAATGTAGTTTGTAGTTTCACAAATTGCCAATTTATTAGTTAAGCATTTTCTTTACCTGTTCAAACCAAGTAAAACCATATCTGTTAAAGAATCCATTTCTTTCAATTCATCACCGAGAACACAAACGGCTTAAAATAAAATGACTCTGTTCCAGCCATTACAGCTCACCATCGTCAGCCGCCCCAACTGCCCAGGCTTTATGCATGTGCGTGTGCTATATAGCTTATTTAAGAAACAGTGAGCCCCAAATAGCAGGCCTTTTATCCACAGCTGGCCCAGTCTATCTGGCAGGTACAGTGTTGCAGCTAAGTGCTAACTATCCAGCTATGTTGTCCAATCACACAAACTTCTTCCGTGTGGCTGTAAATCGCTCCATGTACTAAAAATAAAGACATCGGCTTGTTAGTAATCAGATAAAAGCTGTATTGAAAAGCTACCTAATTATCACTCTTAGGGCCTGATTCAATTAGCTTCGCACGGTCGTATTTTGCTGTGCGACGCTAATTCCTTGAATTTTTTGGGACAAATTTTTTTTTGCCCGTTTTTCATACCGTATATGACTGGAATAAGCATCGCACGTACTTTTTCCCGTCAGCGCGGCTTATTGAATCAGACCCTATGCCTTGTACAAGTACATATCATATGCAATAAGAGACTGGATTCAGTGCCACACTTCCATCTGTTTTTCAGACAGAAGCAAAGCCAAAATGAGCACACTGCATGCTCACAATGGAATAGTCTGTCTGCATCCGCCTCTACTGTGCCAGTGGATGGGGAGCTCCAAAATATTTAAATGAGAAAAGGGGTGCTTTACTCATTTACATATCCGCAGTAGTGGCGTACAGTACATCCCAGGGCAATGGTGTAAGTGGAAGGCGCAGGTCACTAAGTGTAAAAATTGTACAAAAAAAAAGTAACATTCAATAAACAAAACAGTATGTAACTATTATAGCGCATGCTGGTGCTTGGAGAACCACAAGCAACAGCACACCCTTCCATCCGGTGCGGCTTGTAATGTTCCCACTACTATTTATAAAATGCAAGGCCGGCTTGTTAGTTAAATAAAAATAAAAGCTAGAGTAAAAATTAAATTCAAAATTATTAAAATTATACTAGCTCTTTGATGGGATAGTCATCTGTAATAGATCCAGTCTTATATGCTTTTAATCCTTAGGAACGCCGTGACACATCCCAGCAGGACATCCCGCCTTTAATGTCACTGGCTTCTATGTATACTCTGTCAGTGTGGGAACATTAAATAGAACCCAGTGACAGCAGACCTGTCATTAGCGGCGGGATGTCCTGCCAGCATGTGTCATGGCGTTCATACCAAGGGATTTTTTATCTTCACAAGACTTCCTAAGGATTAAAAGCTTACAAGACGAGATCTATTCCAGATTAATATTTTTCACTGTATTTAATGTAACAATTCATTTTGTTCACTAACGGGCCAGCCCTGCATTTATAAAATTACTAGTGGGGACATTACATGCCATGGATGGGAGAGTGTGCTGGTGCTTGTGGTTCTCGAAGCATCAGCATGCCCTGGCATCCTAGTGCTTGTAGCGCTACAAGCATCAGCATGTCCTATTGCTGTTTTATTTGGGGCAGAATAGTTATAAAAAAAAAAAAATGCCTAAACCTTGTGTGCAGGGAAGCAGCACACAGCTGATAATTATTTCTAGCAGAATGAAGCTGGGTACACACTTTGCGATAATTGGCAAAATTATCATGTAGTATATAGGTGTATAGTATGATAATTGCAGGCAGTGGCCCATCAAACGAAAAATCCTGAATAATCAGACCCCCTGCTGGGCCCATCACAAGGTGTCTTTTAAATACAACAAAAATTTCAGGAGAAATAGAAAACAAAAGGCAAAGTTTTAGTCTACAGACAACAGAATAATAGGCTGCACTTATTTTATAGTGAATGTTAATAAGAGGTCAAACCTTTCCTATTCTGACACAACAGATATCTAAAGCTGGTATACACCCATGCAATTATGTTCCAGGTCATTTGGAACAATATTGCAAAAGTGTGTATGCTCCCACAATCTTGGTTTGCAATTATTTGAAAGGTTGCACTGGATAATTTGGTTTTATAAGTGTCTTAATCATGATAATTGATGGCACAATATCAGACAAATATGATTAGTGTTCTAAGTACAATTGTCTGTGCCACTTTTCTGTCTTCTGTGCAGTGTGTACAAAGACACAATTGTTTCAGAAGATTGTTAGAAGAGATGGATGATCTTAGGTCTGCTGGTAATTCAATATCCTCATTGAAACTTGTAATGGTTAGTGAAATTGTATGAGCCTATGCATCTGAAGTATGATTGCATGTGTGTATCCAGCTTTAGGGGGAATTCAATTTATATTTTGCCAATTTTTTCCACTATTATGCTCACAAATCTAATAACATGGGACCAGATCGATAGAATCAGGAAAAAGTTACACCTGGGCACAACCATGTTGAATATCAGGGGGAGTCAAATTAATTTTATCCTTTGCATGTAGGGAGAATACTTTGCTTTTGCTTATTGCTCACAGAGCACCTTTTCCTTTAAACTGTTATTTAGCCTTGTGCTGGGAAACATCACCTTTCAACTGATGCATTTTGCCTCCCCTGCAAATCAACATGGTTTTGCTCAGGTGTAACGGTCCTTATTTTCACACTCTAAATTCGAGCCATTGTGTTATTATAAACCAGAATGATCAGAATTGTGGAATTCTGGACACAAAGAACAGGGTTGGTTCATCACCGGCTCCTATAAATTTATAGAAAAAAAAAAAAGCACCGACTGCAGTCGATAGCGGATCAACACATCTGAGCAAGGGCTTAGAAAACCAATCCTATCACTCACATGGGGCCTGATCCAGACCTACGACCGCAATCGCCCGCGAGCGTAGCATACGTTCGCCCGGGCGTAAAAACTTTCACGCCCATAACACTCCCATTGATTGTACCTGCTTACGGCGGCTGAACCCTACCCTAAGATTTTCCAGCGTACGTGCGAATTTTAGTACCCATACGCTGGTCGTACTGGGCTTAGCACGCCCATACTGTACAATTTAAATGGCTATCCCCGCCTCTGTGTAGTAACTCGAGCGTCCAGACTATCGTCGTAAAAAACGCACGCCCCTTGAGCGAAAAATACGCAGAAAATTCGCTCGCTGTACGCTCATGTCCTTCGGTCGACCGGAAGTTGTCATACTGCACATGCGTAGTGCGTTTTTTTTCACGAATTTTCGCTTACGATCGCTTGCGGTCGTAGGTCTGGATCAGGCCCATGGACATCAGTCAGTAAGACCGTAATTCTAAAACATTCAATTTGTTTGCTATTAAAATGGCTATGGATCATGTGGCCCTAAGAATTTACACTTATACTGTATAACAAACCACCTCCCATTCGCAAGCACAAAGGATTTGTGTGAGCAGCATTCATGCTCTAATGGACATTTTTAATCCTGAGAGCACAAAAAGGTCTGTTTATCTTTAGTCTGGTCCAACATGACCCATTCTATGTATAGACAATAAAAATGTACATATGTACATAGAAAATCAGCTTCCATACACTGACCTTGTCATAACCATCAAGGTCCCGAAGTTTCTTTATCTCAAAGAGATTCCCCTCCACAGCCAATAAGGAAATCTGCGAGTCACTGAGAATGCTCGGGGGCAACATGCTGAGCTCTAGACAGTTCTCTTCCAGGCGAAGCACCTTAAGACGTGGGCACCGAGATACTTGCACTGAGATCAGGGATATCTAATTAAAGTAAACAAAATGGAGGTAAACTGGTATATTGCAAGAATATTCTACATAAACCGTTTATAATGAGGAAAAAATGGTTTATTGCTCTCACCCGATCTCTTACACACACAGCGTCTGTTTCACAGCAGTATAGATGCTACTACACAGGTTTTTCCTCTACATTTTTGTTATAGTTTTATAGAACTCAGAATAAACGTGTTATAAAGGGCTGGATCCAGACTTAAGTAAGTGCTTGAAATTAGTTACTCCTGGACTAAACTATGGTAGTTGCAGGGGAGTCATTTCATCTGTTGCAAACAGTATAAAAGTTGAGAGGTGATGTTTCCTATCCCAAGTCTAAATAACAGTGTGATAGTAAAGCTGGTCGGTATCTGTGTGCAGTAAGCAATTCAGTGATATATCCCTGCATTCAAAGAGTACAATTAACTTGACTCCTCCTGCAATCAACATGGTTTAGCCCAGGAGTAACTAATTAGTTACCCATACATACATACATACATACATTTACACACTCACACATACACACACACACACACACACACACACACACACATTTAGTAAGTTAGTTTACAGGAGTAACTAATTTCAAGCACTTACATAAGTCTGGATCTAGCCCAAAGTGATTACTAACCTGGTTCTGGTTTAGGTTAATCTCTATGGACTGCATGCCTGCCACCTCATCAGGAATAGCTTGGATTTTATTTTTCGACAGATCCACCACATCCAAGTGCCGCAGGCTGCAGAGCTGGCTGGGTATCGCACGTAGCTGGTTACCAGATAAATTGAGGGTCTTCAATGCAGACAATTGACCAAAATCAGCAGGGAGCCGGGTGATCTGGTTGTTGCTAAGATGCAGCGTCTCCAACTTTTTCAACTTGCTCAACTCATCTGGAAGCCTGGCTAATAAAGTACATACAGAAGAACATGAAAAACAAGAAATAAGTCTAAATTATAAGAACAATAGCTTCTGGCAAAGGGGGTCTGGGCAGATAGGGCAGTACCTGGCTAAAATCCAAATTGTCTCATGATATACCTTTTAGTAATATTGCGATAGAGCCTGTGGTGAGATCATTACCTTGTAAACTCAAGTGAGTCTTTTAGGTTTAGATATTTAAGTAAACAGTGGGAAAAAAAAATGTTAGCTATAAAATCCTTTATGATGGACTTCTGTGGTGAGGGCTACCCCTCTGAAGGTCTAAGCTTTCATAATTGGGTACTGAGGTCCTTAATGGAAACTGGAATGATTTATAGACCATTAGGAGGCATTAATCATGAGAGCCTTTAATCTACCCAATATCAACTTGGATAGCTTTTTTTCAAGTTCCATTAGATGTAGGAACATCCTGACTTTCATACAGGGAGAATCACTCAAGAAAGGAAGTCCAATAACAAAGAAGTATAGTAGACTTATTACATACATTATTAAAATGCTGCATGAGCCACTTTACAAAACATACCCATAAAGATCTAAACACGTATAACTATATCAAGGATTATAACAAGGTACAGGTGAGAAACATTAATAGAACAAAAGGGAACGCACTACTATAGGATGGTAGAAAAGTATAGAGGAAACATAGCTGATAAAAGGAATAGTCTCCCACCTGTGTAGTATAGTAATTCTGAAGGATAAATAAAGACTAAAGTAATGATGGGTTAAAATAATAATAAAATATTGTCAGTCTAGGTGCAACAAGGCTGTCAGCAAATTCTGTTTATGTTAAAATATACTGGTTGGAATGAGTTTCAACTTTAAGGTTCTGTTTTAAGACATAATTCATTATATGTAACGCTGAAATACATTAGATAACTGGTCATCATTACCATTAACGCAGATATACATGATTACAGTAACTGAAGTTTTAAGATATGCAGAATATAAAATAATGTTTTATTTTAATATCACAACACGCTCAATAGCTTAACTTAAGCGTAAACTAGATATGTCAGACTCACGACCCGCAAGCCGGATACCGCCCAAAAGCTTTTGTTTCGTAGCCCCATCTCAGGGAAGTATGGTGATCGTTGAAAAGGGCCTGCTATGAGCTGCCGCCATAGCAGTTAAATAGGACAGCTGATAAATGAGCCCTTTGCAGCTGTCCTGTATAACTGCTGCATCAGCCAACA
>WWET01002261.1:244801-260775 GCA_011038615.1 Limnodynastes dumerilii
TATAGACGGGGAAAAAATCTGAGGAGTTACCTGGTTCATTCAGACGTCACTGTGAGAAGGAAATTGTATACCAAACAAGGATGCTTCCCATGTGCCAAATGCGTTACCTGCAGATATATGTTATCGGGGAATACTTTTGTCCATCCTAACACCAACAAAAAATACAGAATACAGCACTATCTCACCTGCATCACTACTTATGTAGTGTACATGATTAAATGCTCCTGTGGTTTGGCCTACATAGGCAAAACTATCACCACATTCAGGGAGCGCATGGCACAACATAGAGCGGCAATCCGGGCAGCAAGTGGAGGCAAGAACATGGATCAGCCTGTGGCAAGGCACTTTGCCCGCCATGGTCACGGACTGGCCACATTAAAATACATGATAATAGACCACGTCCCCCCTCTACATCGGGGTGGTGATCGCGGACAGAAGCTGCTACAAAAAGAAACCTTCTGGATACACCAGCTTCGAACACTTGCACCACAAGGACTAAATGAATCCCTTAACTATAATTGCTTCATGTAACTCTAAACTGAACTTATAACTGTATTGAGATTTTTCACTATAATAGCTAGATATATTTTCTTGAGTTTTGCTAGCTTTTAGCATTCATCATCCCATTGGATATATTATTGTATAGTATATTGATCTATCTTATCTATATGATAGTTGCATGTCTGCCTTAGTTTCCTTTTTCCTTATGTGGAACCAATCTATATACATATTTAGCTTATTGCAGATATTAAGCCCATCATATTATCAAAGTATTCTGAATATTTATATATATATATATAAATAAATATAAATAAATGGTTGCTCGGATCAATTTATAGGTTAGTGCAAACAGGTGAATGAAAGGCTGGGGGGTAATGTTCTAGCAACAGAAACAAAAGAAAGAATATGCCCCAGCCACACTGCCATTATAACAGCCTATAGCATTATATCTGTATAATAAAACGTGTGTAAGAGATATTTCTGCATTTTATGTTACAGATAGAATGAAATAGTTTGTTACTGGTTAATGACAGTGTTGCTGGGGCATTTTCTTTCCTTTGTTTTTGTTGCTAGCAGATTACCTCCAGGTCTTTCATGCACCTGTTTGTATTAACCTGTAAATTGATCTGACCAACTTCCATTTTGTGTGTATACATGAATAAAGGTGTATAGGGAGGGCAGTTATATAATTAAACAACTGGTGTATTTGTTGGATACAATGTAGTTAAATGAATGAGATAATATTAGTATTATTAAAAAAAACACCAAAACATTTAAGGCCCTGTAAAAGAAAAGTCTAAGTCCAAATTAAATACAGGAAAGGGTAGGTATTAGGATAGAACATTACTGGAATATGAAGAAGAATAATTAGGAATGTAGTCAGAGAACGATAGACAGAAAGTAGTCAGCCAATGCCAGAAGTTTTCCATCCATTAACCTGCTAAACATAGACCGGTTATTAGGCCCTTTAAGATCTTAGCTATTAATAATTTAGTGTGCCAAGGTTGTTCTAATATAGCTGAATTAAGGGGAGGGTGATTTAAGGCACAGTAGATGCATGATACAGGGTCACAAAGGCTGCTTATATTTTAAAAAATAAGAAGGGACCAGGCAGGAATGTAGCGTCTGTGCCGGAACTAGTGCTTGGCATATTTTCCTCTATAACTGTCTTATATAAGTTGGCATCAGGTCTGCATTTGCAGGAGGGCAAATATAAAATTGATTTGCCTTGCTAACACTGCTATGTAGGAACAGGGAACTTATTGGTGAAATAAATGCAATTACGACACATTTCTCTACCAAATGGTTTTCAGATGTGATTGTACCTATTTTCCAGGAACAGATAAAAAAAAGCAGCACATCACTTCTCTGTATATAGTTTTATCATGACATTTTTATACTATTGGGTAAGTGACAGCATTACATTTGTTTGCTAAAGTAAATGATGGCCCTCTGGCCAGGTGACATGGGGATAGCTCTGATGGGCCCTGAGGTTTAAAGGGACTCCAGCAATGCACTGCTGCAGACACTCTTGAGGAGGGATGGAGGCCCCCAAAACATGAATGGTCCAGACCCCAAGATTTCTGTTGCCAGGCCTGGTTACAATAATATCTGTCAGTGAATTGAGAGGCTGCATTTCAACCAAAATTAGTATAACCCGAAACATGGACAACGTTAAATTGGAATGTGAGTTTGAGGCCAAAATGCTCAATAGCATCTAAATGTGAAATTAGCAAATGTGAAGACAAATCCTACATTGCCCTTTGCTTATTGTAAATGATGGGTACACTTTAATGCATATCATTTATGAATGATCTTCTGATTACTAAGAAATCTTCTAAGGACACTTACCAGGCTGATGTTCCCATGGAGATGGGAGAGGGCTCTACAAGTCATTGCCCTGTCTTTCCAGTTACCGCTGCTCATTGCTTCCCCCAGCATAGCTTGAATCAGATCCTATAAGAGAGTGCAGCCTTACATGGGAATTCTATTCAATTCAGACTGGATGCATGTGTTGGTTTAACCAGAAATAATGGGCCAGATCCAGACCTACGTTCCCTTTACGTTTCAACGCATAGCGTGTTTACGCGTCCCCTCGGTCGGACGTATTTTTGCCGTTTTACGCTTACCAAAGCCTATCTTAACTTTTCCAAGCATAACTGCAGTCAGACGTAATGGCTGCACGTACTTACGCGCCTAAGCACGCCCATACTGTACGATCTAAATGCCTCATCCCACTTCTGAAGCGTAATCACAGGTGTCATATGCCTGGCACGCCCCTTCGTCTGTAATTACGCTGGTGACCGTGGGCCGGATTCAGAGCTCCATGCGCAGTAATTTTGGAACGTAATCTACGTTACTTCTTGCAACGTAGATTGCGTACACGCGGTCTTTAAAACCACGTGTACGCAATCTACGTTGCAAGAAGTAACGTAGATAACGTTCCGGCCCTGTATGCGCATAAGTACGTTCAGAGTTGCGGGTTGTAACATCTGCCGTGCGCATGTGCAGAACATGCAAAACAGTGTTTTTACGACTACAACGAGTGTAAATACGCCAGCGGTCGTAGCTCTGGATCTGGCTCAATGTTTCCATTTCTTTTTTTTTTTTTGTGAAAATAAAAAACATTTGCTTTATAGCCACTAAAAAAAGAAAACCAGGAAATAAAAAAATGAGCATGTGTTTTTCCACACATATGGAATGGCTAAATGAGGGTTCTACAATTTGGACATGACAGTCCCTTCCTGGCATTCTGTCCAGATCAGGTTAGCATAGCTGTAATGCAGTTGCTGTGCCCACCTGCTGCTGATGCATATAGCAAATTAACACTATACATTGCAGAGGTAAGTGGTTATCCTACATCAACCACACCCTCTGATCACCCTCTATATCAACATCATCCCAACTCTACTGCCACCAATGCTGCGAGGCATGTATGCGTCAGTATCTATCTGCACAAACACTATATTTTGCACCGGTGCTTTAAAAATATGGGGCCAGATTCAGACCTCCAAAAGCTCCCATCATTTCCCTCTCTCATGAAGATTTGGCAGCAGCTATATTGCCGTAGCCCAACCTTAAGTCTCTGGCATGGATTAGCGATCCGTTTGATGGCTGATCTGCACGGAACAGCTTAAACCCAACCTTAAGGTAAAATTGAAATGTCTGCCCTGTCGGATAGATCTCCAGGCATATAGAACTTCCGGCATGTGTATGCGCATTGCTAGAAAATCACCCGACTTCCCTAAGTCTGAATCTGGCCCATAATGCTCATTAGAAATGTGCTGGTCAGTCAGACCATATGATATAATGTCTTTTCTGTCTGTCCCCTATTCATGGTGTCCAGTCATAAAGAATCCATGCACCATACCTGAGCCATAGAACTGTAGACTGCAAAGTCTCTGGTAAGAGGCTAAATCCATCAATAGTCAATATTGGAAATCAATAGTCAAAATGATGACATCTGGCTGAATTTTGGAGTAGTAAAATTTTTTATTGCACTTGTTGTTCCTAAAAAATTTTAGGTGAAAATTTCGTGATATTTAGGGCAAGATTTACTAAGCTGCGAGAAAGTAAAAAGTGGAGATGTTGCCCATTGCAACCAATCAGATTCTAGCTCTCACTTTCCTATTACATACATCAGAATCTGATTGGTTGCTATGGGCAACATCTCCACTTTTCCTATTCCGCAATTTAGTAAATCTGACCCTTAATCTCAGACTAAAGGTGGAATATTGTTTAACATTCTTTATCACACTTTATTGTTTTATATCACTTGATAAAGCTATTTAATAAAGTTGTGTAGACTTTTTGCATATATAGATTATAGTGGACAATTATGCAGCTGTAAAAATCATGTAAATCGGCATTCAATTGTAGATTATAACGCTCTTATAAATTAAAATGACCAATTGTCTATTTGCATTTTGTTCCATTTGAATTGACAAGTAACCCCTAAAATATGTTCTCTAGGAAACAATTTTTTTCATGTTGTGTTATATTTTTCCCCTAAATGAAAAAACAAGCACACAAGGACAATGTAAATGCCGGAAAATAAATAACATAAAAAATAGGCTGAGCTTGTGCTAAGTTATGTTATGAAAAGTCTCATCTTTATACTTAATACTATGTTCCAGCCTTGTGCTTAGCAACACAATAGATAGTATTTACTGTGTGCTCACTAAGTTTACGCAATAAATAACAGCAGAGTTCCTCTGTCTCTTTGTTCACTACTTCAAACAGCTGAGTGAGAATCCTTTTAATAACTAGGTAACTGTGATTGCCCTCCAGTGCCAGGCACTGAGCAGCCACCCAGCTGTCTGTGTCTGTACCTAGAAAAACAAAACATGTAAGAAAGGCTTTGTTGTTAGAAGGAGAAGAGACTAGAGGCTGGCTGTAGCTCACTATATATCAGTAATCTTAATACAAATATCTCTCTAGCATCTTTATATAACACAGGACAACTCTGACAAGGATGCAAAGAAAAGTATCTGTTATGTTTCAGATACACGTTAGTCTACAGTTACTTCACAGATGCATTTTTATAAGGATCAATGACCTATGTGCTGGCTTCTGGCTTCCATCTAACACATTAAAATGAGACAGAACTGCTGGATTATATTGAATATATTGAATGAGTATACATTCGCAATGCATGTGTAACTAGCATGCAATGACAAGTTATTTTAAGTCCACCCATGATTTGTGATTGGTGTTCAGCTTAGGGGCTAGGTTTAGGGTTACAGAACGGGATCCAGACCGGGGTCTGGCAGTACGCACGCAAGAGGGGAGTTAGCTCCCTCTGTCACTCCCCTCTCTCGAGCAGACTTTATGGCAATGTTACAACCGCTGATCCGCATGGATGTAGGAAACTTTGCGTGCGTAAGTGGGGTGCTGGATGCAAGTCTGGATCTGGTCCACAGTTAAGGTTGGGATTATGGTTGAGGTTAGGTTTGGAGTTACACAGACTGTAAGCAAGCCTGTACTTTCATCCAAGCTCTTTATTTTAAAATAAAGAGCTTGTATGAAAGTACAGGCTTTCTTACAGTCTGTGTAACTCTGTTGGGAGGAAAGCTTAGCGTATGGAACTTATTTCTGTACGCTCTGAGATTTGTTGCACATGTGCAGTCACAGAGCTATGTTTCCATTACGTTCCTGGACGTAGCGTATTTTCTATGCACTCCCCTCGATCATATGTACTTTTGCCGTTTTACACTTGCCAAACCCTGCCTTAACTTCACACAGTGTAACTACTGACGTACGTACAGGCAGCACGTACATAACTGCCTAAGCATGTCCAGACTGTTGGATTTAAATGCCTCCCCTCTGCCTCCGAAGGGTAATTACGGGTGTAGTATGCTTGGCACACGCCTTTGTTCGTAGTTACGCTGCTGATAGTAGGCTGGCACGTATGTTCAGTGTTACGTGGTGCAATATCTGGCGCGCGCATGCGTAGTAAATACTAATGGGCGATTTAAAATCAGCGGCTAGCGTAAAATCGCTCGCATACGTACTTCTGAATGTAACCCAATATCTTTTCTAATTAAGCAGATAAAAGCCATAGAGCTAAATACCGCTTTCCAGGAAGCTGAACATAATCTTCTGCACATCCTCGCTTACGTCCCTGATAAGGAAGTGACATAGAGCAGCTGCCATCCTCACAAGAGCATTCTCAGCTCGCAGGCTGTCAGAGACACGGCTTAGTACCTCTGCTGGTAATGGTGGCATGGACAGAGACCACTGCTGGCTGCTACTCAAATCTGCTGCATCAACAGAGAAAGGTTTTCATAACTGCATTAAAAAAATTGTCTTCATGAAGTAGTTCTCAATTAGTCATATGACACAAGTGATTTCATTTTGTCTATGCATAAATAGACTTAAAAAAGGATACCTTTTACTTTGTGCTGCCCAGAAAGGATCACTAGAAAGACTAAGAAACTGGTAGGGCCGAATCTAGACCCACTCAAAGCAGTGCTTAAAAGCCTAATATTGTTAGGGCTTCATATGTCCCTATAAAAGGTTGATTAAGCCAATAACAACCACTTGGTCTGTTCTACAATGACTAATGCCCCTTGTTCACCTCAAATATGACTTATTACGGATAAGCAGCCACCACCAAGATGGTGTGGACAGTATACAACTATCTTTGGCGGTCTTTGGTTCTCTTTTAAACAAATCTAACATAATAGATTTCATCAGAATTATCATAAACTCAAAATAATCTCTTCTGTTACCTTTAAGTAGTGTTTATTAACTAAGCTGATCTAACATGTGTATTCGTGAGAACACAGAACTTATTATTTGATCATTAATATGAAAAGAAATTACAGTGCTTATATACTACAATGATAATAAAATGACATAGAAAACACAAATAGTTTATTATAAAATGAAAGTTTGAAAATGCAGAAAGTTGGGCTTTTGTGAAGATACTTTCTGTGCTTGGGACTAGCAAAAATATCTGGAACATTTTCTTTCAGCTAAAAAAGGTTCCATAAAATTACCAAAACTATATGATAAAAACCCACATTTAGAGACAATAGGCCTGATCCAGACCTACGCTCGGGTGCGTTTTTACGATGGTCGTAAGCATAAAAAGGACATTTGTACTTACTGCGCATGCTTGGTGCAGGTGTTATGCTCATGTTACGCTACGAAAGTCTGAGCGTATGGGCCTTGAGTGTACCAGCTTCATTACTACGCTCGAGGGGGTGTGCCTGCCATACAAAAGCCATAAATACGCACCGTAGGCGGGGTGAGCCATTTAAATAGTACAGTATGGGCGTGCTAAGCGTCGTAACTACGCAAGGAGCGTTACGATGGATGCAGCTACGCTTTGAAAAGTTAGGGTAGGGTTTGCCCAGCGTAAGACGGCAAAAGTAAGAATGAACAGGGGAGTGCCTAGGGGAGTGCATCGGAGGTACGCTGGCGTAAATACAAGCGTTTCATGATCGTAAGTCTGGATCAGGCCCACTGGGCCAGATCCAGAGCTACGTTTCCTAGCATAGAGGATTTACGCTAGCGCACTCCCCTTGGCACTCCCCTCGGCCGTACGTAGTTTAGCCATGTTACGCTTTTCAAACCCTACCTTAGCTTTTGCAAGCGTAATTCCCGATGGCCGTAATGGCTGCACGTACTTACGCTCCTAAGCACGCCCATACTGTACGATTTAAATGCCTCACCCCACCTCCGAAGCGTAAATACGTGACTCGCCCTTACGCTCTGAGTTATGTTGCATAATATCTGCCACGCGCATGCGTAGTAAGTACTAATGGGCACTTTTATGGTAAAGGCTAGCGCAAACTCACTCGCTTACGTAGCTCTGGATCTACCCCAATATGCCACTCAGCCCCACCTTTGGAAAGTGTCCTTTGAGACGTGGATTTTGAGTCTGGGTCTCAGGCCAGACATCCACCCATGAATCCTTTATTGACAGGTTAATGATGTACACAAACATTTCTTCTAGCTACAAGTAAACACAGTTCTCCAGACCAGAGCAATAAAAGAACAGATTACAAGTCAGATCGTTTTCCGATCGTAGTGAACGGAAAACACCCCTTTTACAGAAGTCTGAATACGGGCCATTGTGGTAAATTTTTTCTCAAAACTACAAAAATTATCCATAGTTGCAGTACCCTTGAAAGATGGTAAACGAAGTTGTGTCTAAAGGTATTGGAATATGTTTATATTAGTCACCTATTTCTTGGAGAAATATCTTACCTTGTGTGCCAGCAAAAGCTGAAGAAGCGATGGTTATAAGAGCTGAGATCTTGTGGGTGTTATGTACACTGTTGAGATCTTTTGCAAGCTGTTCCAGGGTGGCATCTTTCCAGCTGACACCTTTATTGCCCAAAACATGATCCATTTAATAACTGGGAATGGAACTTATGTGAATTTTTCAAGAAGTCAACTTTTTCCCATTACTCTTCCACTGACAATATTTATTGCATACACATTTAACTTTTTATTGCCTAAGAAAACATCTGCTCAGTTTCCCCAGTTTGTATTTTATAATTGGGACAAATAAAGACTAACTGAATAATATCAAGTACTTACTAAAGAAATTATATTTGCACTCTTCTATGCAATATTTTCTTAAATTGACTTATGCAATAAGATTAAACAATATCAACAAACAAATGATAAGCACTCCAAAGTGTGAGATGTGAAACTATCTAATCTATATTTATGTTTATGGTACTCACCGATTATAAAGGCATTTTTCCACAGAGATAAAATACGTTGCCAGATCTGTATTTCATTTAGGTCATGATGCTGCACCTCCTCGGGACCTTTGTTCTCACTACAAGGGGAATTTGTAAAAGGGCTCTGCATACATCTTTCATCCACAACTGCTGCTGGAAGAACAACACAATCTCACAAACTCATATTCAAATCAATATTATGAAAAAAATATAAAAACTAAATAAAAGTCCCTATTTGTACAAAATATTTCAGTAATGTATAGACTCCAAGACACAGATTTAGTAAGCTGTGGGTTTGGAAAAGTGGAGATGTTGCCGATAACAACCAATCAGATTCTAGCTCGCACTTTCCTATTACGTATTAGAGAATGTCAGCTAGAATCTGATTGGTTGCTATGGGCAACATCTCCACTTTTGCAAACCCACAGCTTAGTAAATCTGGCACCAAGTCTTTCAAGTGTCACTAATTTACTTAGAGAAATGCATGTTAATGGATAAAGGTTTCCCATCAGTATCATTATTTATTTTAATCATTAGGAGAAAAAAACTATCCCATAAGATTAGTAGTCTTATAAACATGGCGGTATGTTCATCAGAGATCCAGTTCATGACTCTTGCACATGTGTTTATATGTAATGTTGCTTTAACAATGCAGTTTTTCGCTTATTTGTTCATCGGGCATATAATTTTACCCACCGATCATCTAAACATTATAGGCCGTATTCACACCTAAGAGTGAGTTAGGTGCGGACAGAATAACACCTAACTCACTGGTGCAGCCCCTAACACGCCCTCCCCCCCATTTTTAGGTAACTTATAGCACTTGAGAGTGCCATAGGGCTACCGTATCTTACTGTGCGTAGTTTCCTTCTTAAGAAGAAAACTACGCACACAGATACTGCTTCTCCCCGCCCTCCCTGGCTAATCTAAATCCCACCCCCCCTCCCACTTCTAACTAAACACTCCCCGAGGTGGCATTAGCACACCTCTTTCTAACTAATCTACTCTGTGTGGCCTTTAAAGACAGCATGGAGACAATCTGCATACCTAACTGGTACGTAGATTGCGTAAATGTACTACTGCGCATGCATAGTAGGTCATTTCAGAAATCTGCGCACCTAAGAAGCTTTTTAGATGTGAATACAGCTCTATATTTTGAGACACATTTTGAGGGTTCAAAACACCGACAAAATGACATAGGACTGGATCCACAAAACCATATGTCAGGGCACTTACACATTCCAAAAGTACCCAGTATAATCGTATAATTGTAGAACATTGTGCATGCGTGAATGGAACGCACTGCGAATGATTCTGAATTACGCAAAGTAACCCATTCCGACAGCAAGGTGTTTTACACCCCTTTATGTGCAGTGTGTACACAAGCTGGGCAGGGGAGAGGTATTTAAAATGCACAGTAAAGGCTTGGCTTAGCTCTTACATATGATCCTCCATTATGAACGAGTCCCTTACACACAGGGTCGTGTGTGTGTAAAAGTTAAGATATGGATAAGGGCACATAAGCTCTGTGCTTACAAAGGGATTGCATTAGCCTCGCACACAGATAATCTAGGATCGCACTTAGCTTACATAAGCCTCCGCTGTGGAGACATAAGAATAATGGCCCAGATCCTGGGCTACGGACGCACTCTGCGTGTGTAATTCCCCTGTCAGTTATGATGTGCACATGCGCACATCATAACTGCGCAAGCGCACCGGCCGGCGTACGTAACATTACGTTTTCGGACTTTAGTTCGCAGACTAAGTGGGAAATTTTAAGGTAGGAAGTGTCCAGGTTGTACTATATTGAGCAGGGAGTGCAGGGGGCGTGCACTTCCTGCAACGCTGTCGTAACTAAATACCACGCTCGTTCGTAAACGTGTGTTGGTCTAGATCCAGACCAATGTATGTACTTAGGTCTGATCTGGTCCATAGTGGCAGACAGCTGAATTAGTGGATGAATTTACCTGAATGAAGCTTTCTCTCAAATTCATTCTCTGTGGCATCATCATATTTCTTACCTTCCTCTGGATTGATGACGTTTTTGTGCCGTAGAGGGTGAGATAATCCAGAGTATTTGGTGGTTAATGATTCTGCCATTTTGTATTTGCAACCAACCTCTGGTGCATGTTTTGGCAGAGATGAATACTCTGGTGTCCTGTGTGACACAGGATGGTATAAAGTCAGTTGGTCTAACATGATTAGCACGTTATAACTTAAGCAACATCCAAGCACCTATATTTATCTAAAAGGCCAAAGTTTATGGCAAAGCCTGTTCAATATAGAAGAATTCCTCAAATCTGGAATGTCTCAGGAAAGGTGGTTTAGTCAGAAACAGGATGTCCTCTAACCCTGTAGCATGCTGTCTACATCTTCAATGTGTTCTAATTTAGAGTGTGGGCCCCCGTTTCGATCCGGCCTATTTTGATAGAGCCGTTCGCTCCCAGCCAGTTCCGAACTGTCTAAGATATCAATTGCTTATGCCTCGATGAGGCATAGCAATCGATCCCGGAGCACCGAACACTGTGCTCCGAAAGGTAAGCAATCCCACTTCCTAACCCTAAATCACCACCCCCGTAGCCTAACACTAAGTCTCCCCCCTCTCAGCCTAACCCTAAGTCTCCCCCACCCGCAGCCTAACCCTAAATCCCCCCAAACACAGCCTAACCCTAAGTCCCCACCCCCACGCAGCCTAACCCTAAGTCCCCGGAGAGGGTTACTCACATCTCTGGTGGTCTAGTGGCGGCTCTTCCGAAAATGAATGGGAGAGTATGTGAACCGCATACTCACCCATTCATAAAAAAAATTCTGCAATGCCTCTCATTCGAAATAGGGACAGCCAAAAAACTACTTTGGGCTGTCCCTATTTCGCAATGTGATACATAGGCATATCTATAATGGGTGCAGGGTGTGCAGTGCACACGGGCCCCTCAGACCAGGGGGCCCTGTGGCATGCATCCTGCACCCTGGGTTGGCAGAGGAAGGGGGGACCAATCAACATCTATTTCTGCGGTGGGACTGTCCCGATTTGCGGGGCGAAAGGGGGCGTGGCTTACAGCTCTGTTAAGCCCCGCCTCCTTATCGGCCCGCAAATCTGAACAGTCCTGTCTCAGGTAAGGGGGTTGTGGGGGCCCATGTGCAAATCCTGCACACGGGCCCCCTCACTTCTTAAAACGCCCCTGATGTGATACATCGCAGCGGGGACTCGCAATGCTACTTTACAAATGTGACATTTTATGCTATATCACATCCTCTACTACTAAATCCGGACATAAGCACAACCTACTTTCCGTCCTGAGTAGGATTGTGACAGCACCTGCAGTGTACAATACTACAAATGCAACATTAAGCAATATAAAACTGTGATGGTGTCTGCAGAATGGAATAAAGTTTCCCATGTCTCAAGATTTTCCAAAATAAAATAAAAACAAAGTTCTGTAATCTGATAGATAGTCTTTTATGTATCCATCCTCTTGTTAAGTACACTGATACTAAAGTACCATTTTTTTTAAGTGCAAAAATAAGATTTTTTTTTCTCTGAACCACACAATTAATTGTATAGTTCTATAGACAGCCCACAACAGCCTTTCTTTTTTGACACTTCCGTCAAGCCCCTTTAACAAAAAAATGCAATTTGTTTTTGGTTGATTTAAGCATCTGATTTATTTGATTGGGAAAATGTTAAAATTATTTTTCCATGACCATATGGAAGTAGGATGCTTACAATATCAAACAATGGGGTAGATCCAGAACTCCGCTTGCAATCCGTTTACTAGCGTAGCGTATTTTCACTGCGTACCTTCAAAGCACTCCCCTAGGCACACCCCTTGAATGTACGTACTTTGACCGATTTCTGCTTTTAAAACCCTACTTTAACTTTTGACCGTGTAACCGCTTTCGTCTGCACACGTACGGATAGGCAACGCGGACTTACGCAGCTAAGCACGCCCATACTGTACAATTTAAATGAAAACCCCCGCCTACATTGCGTAATTTAGGTGTAGTTTTGGCTCACGTAAAAATGGCACGCCCACACGTACGAATTTACACAACTAATACATGAATGGCCCATACGCTCAGAGTTACGTTACGTAGCGTTTCATCTGTCGTGCGCATGCGCAGTACATACAAATTCGCGATTTTATGAGTCCGCCAGGCGTAAATTGGCACGGAAGCGTTGTTCTGGATCTGTTCCAATGACACCATCACCCCTGTTATAGGAAACTCGGCTTGCTGTTACCCTCAGCTAGGAAAATAGTTGTTAGTAACACTGGACTTAACAACTTACTTATAATACAAGGAAAGTGGTGTCTCAGGTTTTCTCTCTTTAATGACAACTTGATCACCTTGTAGTTTGAACTTTTCTACTTCACTACAAGTTCTGAAGTCCTCTGTCATATGGTCATCATTAATCAGCTCTGTGGAATTACTTAATCCATGGTCTTGAAAGTTTGATTTCTTGAGCTCTGCTTGATAACTCTTAAGCCATTGATCTGGGGCCTTAGTCATTTCGTTAAGAGATACACTGTTGGATCCAGAATATATGCTTACTTTGGATTGTTTTTTCATTCTATTTTTACATGGTGTATATATTCTGGGTTCCTCAGTTAAAAACATGTTTGATTTTATGTTGTATACAGGAAGATGTGAAGAACTAGCAACATTTGTTAGTCCATCTAATCCTTGTTTCCTCCACAGACTATTTGCAAAGCTAACACAACTTTTTACTTCTGTTGGTTTTGCAGTTATCAGTTTTCTAACACGATACAACCTCTCTTGCTTTGGCTGTAGCCTTTGAAACTTCCTGCTCTTTTCTTGTGCGATTACTTCTAAGGTGCTGTATACTTCTTTTGCATCCCATTCTAGATAGGACAGACTGGCAAGGCCTCTTTCTTTAATCACATCTTTAGAAAAATGAAGGCTACTAGCTGCATTCTCAATGTATTTTTCTTGGCATTGCAATGAATGTCCATTTAATGGGCTAAATTTAGTATCAGGGAATGTGAAAATGTTTTCGCTCTGAAATCCATTTGATGGCATCTTACTTTTTCCAAGACTTTGTTCATAGACATTTGAGAGTTGATCCATCGCAAGTGGGAAGTTTCTTTTGATGTGAAAATTTATATAAAACAAAATACATTTTTTAATTAGTTTCTAGCGTTAAACATCCTGGGTATAACATATTAGTGACAGTAAACTGTTATTCAAACTAGTATATAAATAATGATTATGAATAATAGATACAATGGAAAAATAAGTGTATGCATTTAAGAAATATATGGAAAAAGTGTAATTTCTCACTAATTCTTCAATATTATCTAATATCTGAATCCAGTCAATCTGTTGGAAGTGTTATTCCTCTAATGCCTGAATGAAGAGAACCACCGTGGTAGTAAGGAGTGTGGCTGGAACAGGGCCCAGAGGCCCATGGCAGCCTCCCGCCCCGTACCTATAAAACTCAAAGCAATCTGTCAGAGGCTGTCAGTTTAAATCTGCGCTTGGCACTCATTCTATGAGCACTGCTGGCGATGTATTTATAAACAGTGTCAGCTGCCTATGCATGTGCCAGATAGAGGGAGGCAGGGGCACAACACAAATTCAACTCCCCCCCCCCCTCCAGACCGCCTCCTTCCTAAATAATCATCTGTTGCTGATTATAAATAACAAACCAGCAGCGGTCAGCTCTAAGCACTTTTCATTACCTTTAGCGGACAGCTGTCAGCTGCAATTACAGAGCCGCAGGGCGCCTGCTACATTATATTGGTAGCCAGGGCCGCCATCAGGGAGGGACAGTCAGGACTACTGTCCAGGGCCCGGAGCTAATGAGGCCCACCGGTACTTACCTTTGCTCTGCAGAAGCAGGAATTAGCTGCGGCGACACTTGCTGCTAAGAGTTGGACGTTAGTGGAACAATGCGCAGGGAAGAACTTTTCTAGACACGGTCCGCTCTTAATGCATGTCCACGACACCCCACCCCCTATGTGACGTTACCAGTGATGTATTCCAGGCCGCACAATTTCTGATGGCAACCCTGTTAGTAGCATGCCGTGGCTCTGTATATAATGATGCTGGGCATACTAGTGACGGGGGTCGGACGGAGCCACTATCTGTGAATATGAATAGCGGTTCTGACCAACCTCCACCGCCAGAAATTTTGGGACCAGGACTCCAGTGGCGCACCCAGGGGGGGAGGTTCTGGTTGCCCAGAAACCTCCCAGATTGAAAAATGAAAAAAATATTGAAAAATGAGCACAAAAAAAGGGCGAAAATTTAAAAAAGGGATGTGGCTTCGTGGACATGTGATCTGGACTGACATGGAGGAAGATGGTCCTGGCTTGTGTTGCATTAGGAAAGCAGGTGGGAATGGTAAATGGATCACTACAATCACAACAGTGCTTATGCACTGACACAGGCTCTGTACATTGTGTAATGTGCTTGTGCTCTACTAATGCATTGTATACTGCTATTGCTATTAGATCTGTTCCTTCAATCTAAACTACTATATTAATGTGTGAAAGAAATAACTTATAAATCACCTATAAAAAAAAATATCAGCACAGGACTTGCTACAGCCAATAACCAAAGCAATTCCTTAATGTAGAATTTTTATTATTTCAAATCTACATTATAAATGACCTGCTTTCACAGAGAACGTTAATGGACGTCTTAAGTCTTGGCTGTCAGATAATATGACCATATTATCAGTATGATCATTTTACATATGTTTTATTTTTTAACAGTGCATCATATTAAGTAGCTCTTTACAATTTTACATACATCAACCTCTGCCACATTACAGTCTAATTCCCTAACACACACACACACACACACACACACACACGCTAGGGGTAATTTTTGCCTTGTGCAGTGTGGGTGGGTCAGGAGCTGGGGCAGGATACGGCGGAGCTTATTTGCCACGTTTTAGGGCTCCAAAATGTTACACTATGCTAATATACCCCCACATTACACGCATTGCAAACCCCCCTTTCAAAATCCTGCGTTTGTCACTGCAGGACTCTGCCCCTTATGTGACATCATCCGTGATACCTGCGATACCTGTTACTGCAGATAGAAGGTAAGTATTGCCAGACCCCATCTGTCTTTGGGCCTGGGACAACAGTCTCAGCTGTCCCTACCTGATGGCGGCCCTGCCCATCATTGTTACTCCCAGACAGCAATATATATATATAGAGCCGCGACACACTATTAATACATTGTAGCAGCAAGCAATCGCTCTGTAACTGAAGCTGGTGCACCCCCCCCCCCCAC
>WWET01002262.1:60742-74262 GCA_011038615.1 Limnodynastes dumerilii
TATACAAATAAATAAATAACGACACTGACAACTTTTGGCTATATAAAGGGGGCATAGGTTTTAATAATAATTAACAAATGATTTTGGCACCAAATGTGTGGGGAGGTCAGCTAATAACGGAACCAACATGAGGACAGGCAGCCCCTGCCCTCGGCGCTACTGAAGGCTATGACCACCTGAATCACCACCCCTCTCACTGTGCGCAACCCGACCGCTCGGGAAGGCATGTTGGGACCCAGTTTGGCTGCCGGATATAATCGAGGGGTGTGTCCATTCTGATACATACCTTAGCAACACCCTGAACCAGCACCTTGAATAGCTGCTGACCCCCCACCGATACCGCCACCAACCCATGCCCCGTCTGAAAAACAAAATTGCAAGTTATAAAAAACAACTTCAATGGGAAGGAAAGGAGGGAAAATCTGGAGCAAAAAGAGCCAAGAAGCTTCTACCACCCCCTATATATACCTCTACTCCCCTCCCCTAGAGCCCACCCCCCAGACCTTTCTGATTGTATTTTATCCCATCTCCCTCCTCCTAAACTTAACCCTTCATTGACGATGTAGGGGACAGCAGCCTGTTGTTTTTCCTCCTCCTTCAGGCCTAATTGGCCCTCTATCATCTTTAGTTTTAGACTGTAAGTTAATCCTCCACTCTCACTATCACACAGACTTGAGTTTAATTAGAGCTGGTTAGTGCTGGGAAGGAAGCCCTAAATAGCTGGCTTGTACTGGGGGTGAGGCAGCCAATGCCTGTCTAGAGACCAGTGACTAGAGAGGAAACACGGTGTATTAATACGTTACAGAATGTGGAACTTTGTTTAGTTTTTTAAATGTGGAATGCTGGAATTGCACAACTTACTGTCTGACCATCTTGATAAAGAACAGCAACTCCGTGTGAGCAGTGTTTGGTTGCAATGTGTGTGCATGTTATTCTGTGAAACATTAATAGGACATGTTAAGCCGTTAAACTGTTTTTTTTTGTCTATGGAATTTGTAATATGACCACTTCCCATTTCCTTCCTTTCTTGTCCCAACTGCCCCAATCACCTGTCACACCCAAACACTTGACAGTCTCTGCAGGGTTGCTAGTATCACCTTCAAATACATAGTGAAATAGTCCTGGAAGTTTTTCTCTTTCCTAATTTCTTCACCTGGTCATATTTATGAAATATCCAATGTAATAATATTTAGCATACCAACATTTTTGTTTCTTTCTTCTCCTATCAGGTGATTATATCCCCTATCTCTCTGTATAATTGAGAGAAAAAAAGCCGGCATTGAACTATTTAGGGGCAGATCCAGAACATGCGAGTGAATTTACGCTTACCGCTTGCGTAACTTCACTCATTAGTACTTACTACGCATGCGCGGGGCAGATGTTACGCCACGTAACTCATAGCGTAAGGGACTTTCACGTACCAGTAGCGTATCTCCTTACGTTGGGGCGCGCCAAACATACGTCTCCCGTAATTACGCTTCGAAGGTGGGGTGAGGCATTTAAATCATACAGTATGAGCGTGCTTAGCTGCGTAAGTACGTTCATCCATTACGGCCATCTGGAGTTACGCATGGAAAAGTTAAGGTAGGGTTTAGAATGCGTAAGATGGCAAAAGTACGTCCGACTGAGGGGAGTGCAGAGGGGAACGCACAGTAAATACGATAGCGTAAAAACGTTACGCGTTGAAACGGATTGGGAACATGGTTCTGGATGTACCCCTTAGTGCCTAAATACTGTAAATGACTTATTTTTGGTTAAACTGTATTTTGGACTTAAACTAAGCACAAGCTGTTATAATAGACATGTATATAGGGGTTAGGTCAGTGGCGAGAACGGCCCTTTTCCGAAAGGGCTTTTCTATACCATCCAATTTCAAAATGGCCCTGCATTCGGTTGCATTTGTCCCCCCAAGGACAAGCAATAGAAGATCCTGAAAATAATTGTGCTACGGCAAGAGGTAAGTATATCTCCTACCCCAACCCTTAACCTAATTCTTACCATAATCCTCTCCTTCCATTACCTTACCCTTAACCCCTTCCTTCCCTCCCCGGGAAGGGGTTAAGCCTAACCCTAAGAGTCCCGTCCCCACAGCCTGACCCTAAGACTCCCTTTCCCGCAGCCTGACCCTAAGACTCCCCTCCCTGTAGCCTAACCATAAGACTCCCTTTCCCTTAGCCTAACCCTAAGGCTCCCTTTTCCACAGCCTGACCCTAAAACTCCCTTTCCCGCAGCCTGACCCTAAGACTCCCCTACCCACAGCCTGACCCTAAGCCTACTCTGCCTGCAGCCTAACCCTAAAACTCCCCTCCCCACAGCCTGACCCTAAGAGTCTCCATAAAATCTGGGGAGGTATACGTTTTAAATTTGACATTAGAGGCTGGATTTACAACTTTTGCATGAATCAGCTGTCGTACGGACTGTTGATACTTGTGCTGTGGGCGGGGGCAGCATTTGCACCACCCTAGTTATGGGCCATTCTGAGATGTAACATTTTTTTTATTGTGGGAGGGGCTAAGGGGTGGAGAGATCAGATTTCTCTTCTGCTTGGAGCAGTGAACATGGTTCCTTGTTTCCCACTTAAGGAAACTTGCCAGGTATTGAGATGACCTATTTGAAAATATATTACCTTGTCAACTAGTTAGACATCTGATCTAACAGCCATGTGATATACCAAGTTTATTTGGGTCTAATAATGTAATGTAGTACTAAAAAATAAAGAAAAGCAAAACAAAAAAGTGAAATCAGCAATTAAACAGTTAACAATGTACATTTTAAACAAAGCCATGTTTAAATGAGTAAAATAACAGATTTTTTTTATGCAGTTGCATCCTGTTACAGCTAAACTGGGCTCTGCGGGAGATGTCAAATTCAGGCACTGTCAATGGAAAAAATATTTGCACAGTGAATAAAGGCTTTTTATAAGGGAGGTGAATACTTTGCTAATGGCTTATGTAACAGAGGGGTTCCTGATTCAACCAGGGAAAATGTAAACCTCTGTATCCTGTTATACCAAGCAGCTGCTTTGTGCTTCATCTGCACTTAGGTTGCAATGATAATGGGAGATTGCTGAGAATGGATAATACTGGAAAATAAATAAATATATTTATATACATTTGGAAATGTGGCAGCTGAACAAAGCCTTTGGAAAGAAGTAACATTAAGAAGGGAGAGAATTTAAAATAGAATTCTAATTAGTAACCGGAACGATTGGATCATAAAAGAGATTGAGATAGTTGGAAGCGAGAAAAAGGACAAAATAGGAGGTATAGCAAAAGACACAGTGTAAGGTCCTCAAACTCCTGCAGTGCCAGAGAGACCATCTATATCATACTAAGTTGTGTCATTTATAATGTTCCAAGTATGTATACTATATCAAATAGATAACAGTGGGTTATACTGTAGTTGAAGCTGTAAAACAACCTACTCTATAGATCTTGTTTTACTCCATCTTGGACTTGGAGTTATGAGCACGTAGAGGGGTGAATCTATAATGGGTGCAGGGTGTGCAATGCACACGGGCCCCTCAGGACAGGGGGCCCCACGGCACACACTCTGCACCATCTATGTATATACAGTAAGTATGCATATGAGACAGCTAGCAGTCCGCGGTTGTGGTTGGCCCATGTACAAATCCTGCACAATGCCTTCGGCTATACATACTGACGTTATGCCGCAATCGCAGCTTGCCGCTGTGAGCTCCCGGTGGTGATGTCAGCTGGGAGGCTCACTTTCTCATTGGTGACAGTGGTCAGCTGTTCTGGCTGCTAGGTAGTCAGAACACTTTCCTCTCTCTAGGCGCTGGGGTGCATAGTGTGAGCGGTCCCGGCGGTTGTCATGAAGCCAGAGACGCACTCCAATCAAGTCAGGGAGGCTGGTCCTGAGTTGACCACCTGATTGGACAGCCTCCCTGTAAACAGACTAATGGGGGCATGTCAACCCCACTGGTTATAGCATTCAGCTACCCTGCTTGTCTGCCTGACAGTTTCCTGTCTCTTGACCTAAACTGTGCTGTGATTTCTGAGTGCCCCTTCCAGTTGCCCTCCTGTTTTCACTCTCCCTTCTCCTAGTGGTGTCCCTCATCGCTGCTGCGTGTGTTTAGCCCTTTTGCTACTGCCTTGTCTCCTTCCCTTTCCCCTACTGTTTTCATTACTGCTGTAAGTGTCTGTGAGTGGGTGCCCTTGTCCCTTTTCACTGTCTGTCCATGTGCTGTCTGTCTATCCTTGTTTGTTCACCGGGCCCTGTCTATTTCTTCCGCTTACTCACACAAATAGGGGCCACTACTCGGGGCCGCAACCTGCTGGGTGGACTTGGGGCCAAGCCTAACCTCACCATCAGAGGCTCTAGTGAATACCAGGCCCCAATTGCCTACTTTCTATCTGTTACCTCTGAGAGACCGAATTATGTGTTTTTTTCAACTTTAAGCCCCACCCCTACCCATCACATCTGTAATTTATAGTGTTCTAGGGGGTGAACGGGTCTTGATGATGTCATCAAGTCTGGCCTATCTCTAGTAATGCTAGGGATTACTGTAATGAGAGTAATCTCATTCAGGAGTAATCTCAGGCTATCCAGGGGTACCGGGAGAGCTGCCCAAATTTTGGGAGTCTCTCAGATATTCCAGGAGAGTCCGCATTCCTGGGTTATACATAAGTTCATACTGAATTTGCTGTACTACACAGTTCAATAACTGCATGCTTAATTGCAGGGTATGTCTTTATTTCACATTTTAATTAAAAAAATTTCATTAATTATGTCTTGGGAAGCTGTTAGGAGCCGCCACTGAGTAAACTATTGGACATTTTTCACTCTCTACATCCATCTGAAGATACTTTGCTGTACAGTAAATGGTAATTGTACATGTTTCCCTGGTGCTCCAGTAAGTAACACTGACCCCCTCACATCAGTACTATTGATTTACTAATGATATGCACAGGAGGTAGTCCCCTGATGCTGTTCTGTCACTTTGACTAATCATCCACTCTTTCTGCTGGCAATATTACAAATGAGAGAAAAGTAAATGATATTTGCAGTGCACCAATGATACTTAAGCTCAACAGAAAAGTAACAAATAATACAATTGCAGAGAATTAGGGGGCTGATTTAGAGTTGCACTTCCACCTTTTTTTTAGGTTCAAGTGTGGACCTGAGCAATACCATGTTGAATTGCAAGGGGAGGCAGATTAAAATTATAAAACCAAGGCAGATTTAAATTATAAAACCAGAATTAAAATTAAGAGGTGAAGTTTCTTAGCTCAACTCTATTTTATAGAATAAACATAAATCTATGCAGTATTTTAGTTCTAGTATTTTCCCAGCATGCAAATTTTTAAAAATTAATTAACACCCCTTACTTTGAAAAATGATTTATCCGAGCTGTACACTTGCACCTAAAAAAGGTGTAAGTGCATCTCTGAATCAGCCCCAAGAATTTCATGTGATATAAGTTAATCACTTTAAACCTTGAAATAATTTATTTGTTTCACTTTAAGAGTTAATCCAGAGTTTGAGAGTAAGAGCACAACAGGTGCAAATGTAGATCTGAGCAAAACCATGTTGAACTGCTAAGAAAGGCACACTTAAACTGTAAAAACAATATTAGAATAGAAAAGTGATAAAGAATTGCAGCATGTTCTATGTGCAAAAGCAAAGCATATTCCTTGCATTCAAAACAATTAAGTTCATTTTCTTCACATCGCAAAATAGTTTTGCTGAGGTATACAACTTGCACTTGTATTGCCCTTAAAATGGGAACATATCCAATCTGACCTCTGACAGTCCTATTGGTCTGACATTGTATAAGTGTATTCACTGACATGACCATTAATAACAACTAATCCTAGTCGATCCATTTACTAATCACCCAATCAATTTACAAGTGTGTATGCTCCCACAACTGCTTTATCCCAATTCACCCAATTCTAACATCATGCAGGGTCACTTTGTGTAAGTGACAGTTGGTCTGGCAAAGATTGTATAGGTAGGTGTGTACGGTGACACAATCCTTTCAGCAGATGCAGGTCAGAGGTCTGCTGTAAAATTTTAAAAGGGTGTATCATGGATTGGGTGTTATATCTGCAAGTTGGGTCTGCTGTAGGATTAAGTAATCAGTCTGGTTGGGTGTTAAATCTGAAGAGCATTGAACAAGTGCGTACACAGCTTTACTCTCAAACTCTGGATAGGATCCTAAATGAGTAGTGTATGGAGCTGATTCAGAGTTGTGTGTGTGCGGGAGATGGAAGCATGCAAACTAATTTAAATACGGATAATAAAATAAAGACAGCGCTATAAATGAATTGCTATTATACAACAAATGAATCCTATAAATGAATGTCAATTATGGCAGATAATAAAACAATAGATACTGGCATAGAAACTGTAAATGTATAACAATTTATTAAACACACAAATAAAACATCAATAAAAAGCTATATATAAAAATATATGGTATATTCCTCAATATATTTCCAATTGGATGACTAGGAATTGTTAGACCACTCTTAATAGTAACCAAAGGACTAAACCCATATCCTATACAAAACAGCTGCTGTTGACAAATATAATTCAATATCTATTCATTAAAGGAATCTGATTCTGTCTTTCCACTAAGGTGGTTAATAGGTGTGGATATGTGATAAATCAACTTGCCCCTTCTCAACGGGCCGGTGAATATTCTTATTATTGTGGTTTTAAGGTTGTTCAATGTCCACATGTGATTCCAATGCAAACGTGCACAGATAGATGACAGGATCTCCTTTCAAATGATATGGCAAATCCTTCAATTGGAAGGTTTTTTACCTGGTGTCCGCGTTGCTCACCGATACCCGCAGGTACGGGAAGATTAGTGTCGGTAGCCGCTTCCAGGAGTTGCAAGGTACTGTATTGATGAAAAAACAAAATAATTTAAATACGGCCTACTCAAGGTTGCGCATTCTATGCATTGTCAGAAGTGCATCCATGCTGGAATGTGAGCGCGAGTCTTAAGGACACATTTTGCCGTCCGCATACGTTTAATTCAAAGAGTTGTGGATAAGGAAATGGACAATGGTGTATTTTTTTTCCTTATTTTTTTATTTTAATGAAATTCTTTTCCAAAAAATTAATGTTTGGAAAATGTAAAAAAATAAATAAAAACTTAACTATGTAATAGTTGCATGTGTTATGTAAATGGCAGAAACACTAACTATTTTTAATATTGTGTTTTTATTTACAGTATCCAACAACATACAAAAGAAATCTGACAAATTTTACGACTAAGAAAAATAACATTTCTTTTTAACATATATATAAAAAAATCAATGTTATAAAAAAGGCGAGCACATTAAACAAACTTAAAAAAAAACCTTACCTATGTTTAAATTCCTCACAGTATCAAATATAATAATAATAAAGAGGCAGTTACTGTTCAACGTTTAGCTGTGTATGGGGTCTGTGTGTACAGTGGGGCTGTGTATACTGTGTTGGGCTGTGTATACTGTGTTGGGCTGTGTGTATAGTGGGGCTGTGTACTGTATAAGGGCACTGCTATACTGTGCTCTGCACAACCTCAGTATGTGACCGATTGTCTTTTTTACAGACAGATTTGTGCGGCAATCACAAAGTGACTTCTGTCGCTTAGCTTAGTCATCCAGCCAACCTTTTGGCCTAAACTGGATAAAAAACAATATTGTGAGTTGTAAGGTTTCAAAACAGACTGGAAATGAGTTGAAATGAATGTTATTGAGGTTAATAATACTGTAGGAGCAAAGGGCCTGATCCAGACCTACAATTATCTGCATAGCGTAACGTACCACCGATGCACGGCAATAAGCACTCCCCTTGCTCTTACCTAGTTTAGCTTCCATACGCTCGGCAAACCCTACCCTAACTTTTGTGTTCGTACCTGCGGCCGTCCGTACGTTCATTGCGTATTAACGACGCTACGCACGCCCATACTGTCCGATTTAAATGCCTCACCCCGCCCTCAGTGCATGGTTACGGATTTCGTATGGCAGGCACGCCCCCATGAGTGGTAATACGAAGCATTTATGAGGCTGGGAGGGCGGCGTTATCGTACTAACGCCACCATCCCAGCATATTTACACACCCTTACGCCGGCTGAAGTTAGGGTAGGCTTCAGCCGGCGTAAGGGAGTGTAAATACGATGGGGCAGGAGGAGTGTCAGGTGGAGTCCAACGATGTTAGCTCAGCGCTACATCGTAGGTCTGGATCAGGCCCAAAAACACCCCCAAATCAAATTCTGTTAGCTTTTTTTATGATTTTTATTTTATTTTAAATTTGAACCAAAAACAAACACACAGGGTTGGATTTGGCAAAACCAAAACATGAAAAAAAAATACAAAACCACAACCAAAACACAAAAAATGGCCAGGCGCACATCTCTAATATTATATAGTCTCAAGTTCCAATTCCAATCCAGTTTAATAAAACTGTGCAATCTAAAGTCTCAGTGTCTTCATTCAGTGTCAGTTCTTATCTGACCTGGTGTAGGTGGCCAAGTCTGCAGTCTTAAGTACTTTGAAATATTTGTTAAAGTTAGATTTGTTAAAATATTGGTGTTATGGACACTTTAAGTATGAGCATAACATTTAGTAGACATTCTTTTGTAACTGAGATTATTAACAATATATTGAAATGTGTTACAGAAAATACATATTTTTCTTTCAGTAAATTGCCCATTTAGAAATATATTTGTTACAATAAAACACAGCAAGAGTCTGTCTGGCCTTGCTCTTGGAGTTCAGATCAGACAGATTGTGGACTGCAGTTTGGTTAACATGATTTTACAAACAAACATATATTACAAATGATCTTAAACCCTTTATTTGATTATAATATTGTTTCAGAGACATGTCTGACATTTAAATTACAAGTCTCCAAGGACACATTTTAATTTCCTGGCATTTGTGAGCACAGCTTAATAGAAGACTAAAAGTAAGAAACAAATAGGTAACAAACAGCAATGAAGAACATTATGTAACATTCACAAGTATGTAATCTATAAATGTCTGAATGTCTTATCTAAATGCAGCATTGTATTTTGCAAACAAAGCACATACGATTCCTGATGCAGAGCTTTTGCGCAGTATAGATACAGGCATTTTATTGAAACTGCATGCCCTTTATCCAGAGTTCCGACAGTAGCAATTTTAGATATGTAGTACTGCAAATGAGCAGGCATTTGAAACAAGCAAACGGAGGTGTATCGGTATATACCCTCTGAGAGGTGTAATGCAGCAGTCTATACAAGTCTGAATGCTTCCAAATATCTATTAAACGTCCCATGTGTGTGACCCATGGTGCCACTCACCATCTTGTAAACTTAAATAACATTAAAGACAACTCAGGCACAGAACTGTGGGAACTTTGAAAATGTTATTGATTAATTAAATCATTTGAATTTGTTTATTATTAATTAATGATCCAAACAGACTTGATGTCTCTAAATTAAATGTAATGGGTACCAAAGAGAGCAGGTAAAACAATGTATATCACATTTACATGTTGTCATAAAGGTATATTGCTAGCGCAACATAATATGTTGCAAACAACCACCAGTTGCACTCCTCTAGTCTTCGGCACAACACCTCATTTAGGTGCTATGCAAAACCCCTTGTAAATTCTTTGCACACTACCACAATCGCCATCACAAAACAGTGAAAACTAACCTGCTTTCTGGCAAGGCTGGTCCCTCTGACCAGAGCCCTTGCCTTACCTCTGCTGGAAGGCCTTGTGCCGCTGCCAAAGATACCGCCCAATGCAAAATGAGTGAGTCCCAAACTTTGACAGATCCATCCCCAATTGGACGGACATCATCTGAAAAACAACCGTTCTTATAGGCTAGCCAAACAGGACAACTGGGGGGCCTTACAGCACTAAAGAAGAACACAAAGCAACTGGGCATACCACAGCATTCGCTTGTTTGCACAAATGCTTATAGGGCCTGATCCAGACCTACGCTCATAAAATGCTCATGTGCATAACGTATTTATGCTAGCGTGTTTACGATGCACTCCCATAGGCACTCCCCTTGTTCGTACTTAGTGTTGCCATCTTACATTCAGCAAACCCTACCCTAACTTTTCTAATCGTGGGTGTCCGTGAGCTCCTTGCGTAGTTACGATGCTTAGCACGCCCATACTGTACAATTTAAATGACTTTCCCCACCCTAGGTGCATATTTACGGAATTTCGTATGGCAGTCACGCCCCCTCGAGCGTTGTTACGGGCTCTTACGCTCAAGGCCCATACGCTCAGAATTTTTAAGCGTAAAATCTTCCCCGCACATGCTCAGTAAGTACAAATGGACGTTTTTATGCTTACGACCATCGTAAAAACACACCAGAGCGTAGGTCTGGATCAGGCCCATAGTGTGTAAGCATGTGGGGAGGGGGAGTTATGTAAATCATACTGTACAGGCTTTTTTAAAACTTTAGGCACCATATCTCTTTTTTCCCATGGGGACAGTGTATAAATGTTAAGGTAGGGTCTTGCTGTCAGAAGTCCTGTACTTGCAAAGGGAGTGGTTTCTCTGTATCTGCCTGTGTATTGAACCTGCACCAGGACTCTTCTCAATAAATGTCCGGGAGCTACTTTTACAATATGGATGTGGATAAATGAAAGTAGCAGTAAGCAATGACTCCAATAAGGATATGATGGGTGCGGATTCAAAATTAATACTTACAGAGATGATTGATGCAAAACAAGATCGCAAGGTTCTTAACTAAAAATCGCTAGTTTGTAATGCCGATATCAGGAGCTTTAGCTTGCAGTAAAATAGGACTATATATTGGATTGGTAAGAAAATTGCATCCTATCATCCTGATGATGGAACTTTTCCTAAACAGCTTTCGGTGGTTGGTGAGCACAACAGTGATATGAATGAGTTGCGTGGTGGATTTGCCTTACTGTTTTCTGTAACTTAACTGACATTGGATAATCTTTTGTATGGATACAGGGATTGATGGACTTCCTTTTGTTTCTGATGCATTTATGCTGTGCTAAGAATGTCTCCCGCATTGAATTATTAAAATTCATTACAGTTATTGGCACCTAATACTCCATGAACTAGAGCTGTTGAATAACCAGTGTTATGAAGTTTACTGTACATTTTTCTGCACTTTGTCACTGTTACGAGTAACCCCTGTTATGTCCTCTCTCCACCAATAGGCCTCCCGGGCTCTGCAAGTGTCTGCCCTGTGCCTGTGTGTGCTGCCCAGCAAGATGTGCCTGCTGCCCAGAGAGATGTGCCTGTACCTGCTGTCCAGCATGATGTGCCTGCTGCCCAGACAGATGTGCCTGTGCCTGCTGCCCAGTGAGATGTGCCTGTGCCTGCTACCCAGCGAGATGAGCCTGTGCCTGCCACCCAGCGAGATGTGCCTGTGCCTGCTGTACAGCAAGATGTGCCTGCTGTCCAGCAGGATGTGCCTGTGCCTGCTACCCAGCAAGAAATGTCATGAGTTTGATTACTAGATTAAGTCTTATTTGTGTGGAGTTTTTATGTTCTCCCCGTGTCTGCATGGGTTTCCTCCCACATGCCAAAAAACATACTGGTAGGTTAATTGGATGCAGACTTAATTAACCTAAGTCTGTGTATGTGTTAGGGGCCTTAATATGTATCTCCAATAGCAGCAGGGACTGATGTTAATGTGTAATGTTCTCTGTAAAGCGCTGAGGACAATTTGTGGTGCTATATAAATGAGTGTTAATAATACATCCTATATTCATTTATATGTGCAGATTTAAGAGTTTTAAATATGGAAAACTACATTTTTTTTTTACTTATTTGAGGATATTACCACCTGCAACATTTTTATAATTAAATGATACTGATATATGGCAGTTTTATAACTGACCACTGTGCAGGCAATATCACAAGGCATGTGCAGCATAGTAGGACATATGTTTTGTCACTTGGCCATGATAGCAACATATAATCTTGGCTTCTCGTAATTGCTTTTTTTATTCCCCGTGTTATGCCTGGATTTCATCTCATTTCAGTCGTCCGAATCATATATTTCAAGTGGCAGAGATGATCAAAGCATTTCTAGACAGAACGGAAAATGAGCGGGGAGCAGAGGGAACATCTGTGAAAGGATGACATTGAGGAAAAAGATTCCTCTATTACCAAAGTCTATGACTGACATTGTCACAACAGCCACACCACTGACACCTCTCATCTCAGGGACAGTTCCGCTCAGCATCTGGTTGACCTAGTGACTGCTATATGTTTAGTATGTCAACCGATAAAGAATGGCACCTTAACAGTTTCACTCCAAAAAAATTATATTAGAGGCTTCTATTAACTTCATTCATGTTATATAGTTATAATATGGGCTTTCTCATTGAAAAAAATAACACTGTTTGTATTAGATCATCATATTACAATTTGATCTCTGCATCTGATAATGTATTAGGACTAATAGTCACTAAAAGGAGAAACAATGGTAAATCCACATTGCTTTATAGGGGCATGAAAAGTATAACATATATATATATATAACATAAGAACAACACAAACCCCCCCGGGCGTCCGATCATCTCAGCCCGGGGTTCTTTGTATCAAAACACTGCAGTATGGCTTGATTCCATCCTCCAACCCTTAGTACAACAAGGGCGTTCTTATCTCAAGGACACCAACGACTTCCTGATGAAAATTGCAGCAATTAACCCTCTGCCCCCGGACTGCATGTTGGCCACCATAGATGTGGTGAGCCTTTACACGTCTATCCCGCACTCATTGGGCTTACAAGCGGTGCATAATATGATCATGGAAACCACTAATTAC
Source organism: Limnodynastes dumerilii (assembly GCA_011038615.1). Taxonomy (NCBI): domain Eukaryota; kingdom Metazoa; phylum Chordata; class Amphibia; order Anura; family Limnodynastidae; genus Limnodynastes; species Limnodynastes dumerilii. The sequence continues at coordinate 73,526 of WWET01002262.1, forward strand.
TCAGGTCCATCCCTTGAAATGGTTCTCCATCTTCTGGAACTAACATTGACCAGAAATTATTTCTTTTTCAATGGTTCATATTATGTCCAGCAATCTGGATGTGCAATGGGCTCTAATGTAGCTCCTTCATTAGCGAATTCCTTCATGATCTCATTTGAAACAGAACATCTGTATACGGACCAAAGATTCAAAGACCATTGTTTGTTCTTTTATCGTTTCATCGACGACCTGTTCCTCATTTGGAGGGGCCCGGAAACTACATTGATCCAACTTATTGATGATCTTAACAGTCTACCGGGGACCATTCGCTTTACATATAGCATAAACCCCACTATGATCAACTATTTAGATGTCTGCCTTGAGATCAAGAACAACTACATCACCACGCGAGTATATCGCAAGCCTACTGATCGCAACAATTTGTTGCATGCCACATCACACCACCCTCCAGCCCTGAAAAAGGGTTTACCCCTGTCACAGATGCTCCGTGTCCACAGGATCAACAGTGAACAGGACATCTGGGAAGCAGAAATGGATGCAGTTATCAAACAATTCAGAACCAGGGGCTACAATCATGATCTGCTCCTCAAACATAAAGAAAAAGTTAGGAAAATACCTAGACTTGAGGCATTTCATAATAAACCTAAAACCACCATAACTGCCATACCGTGGGTACAAACCTTTGATGTGCTAAGTCCTTGGACTAGCAAAAAGGCAAAACTTGCTTGGCCTATTAT
>WWET01002262.1:77309-105136 GCA_011038615.1 Limnodynastes dumerilii
TTAACCACACCCCCTGTGACGGCTTGCCGCCGCTTCGCCACGGCACAGTCATCTCTGCTACAATCAACAGTTGGGGGGCCCAAGAACTTGCTGTACCGGGGCCCAGAATTTCCCTTGGCGGTCCTGGATATCAGGATCAAAGGAAGGTCTTCTGTCCTCTTGATAGTTGGTTTCCTCTGGTCATCTCGAATTCCTTTGTCTTCATTGGATCATCTTAGTTCTATTTTGCCTTGTCCGTAGGTAATGTACAGGTGTTCCTAGCATAGCTATCAGGGTCAATTTACCTAACTAAGCATACACATTTAATATTATAAATATTATAACTTATCTATGTCTATAACTTGCATACACTATATGCGATGCTTTATTAAATCATAGCATCACTAATACAACATAATAAGCTACACTACAAGGTTAAACATGACAACAATATAACATTGTGACGATGATCTGCAGATTATAGCTGATTAAAACCTCCTGTAAATAAAACAAAGCTCAAGTGACTTAAACCATATTTTATTTATAAAGCATACATAGCACCTACATGGACATATGATTGGAAACCTGTTTATTAATGAGCAGAATTTTAGAAGAAATAAGCAGAAAAGGCCTGCGAAAGTACGCAATTGCGTGCGATCGTCTGCGAGTGTGTTCGTGTTTTTGAGCTCTTGGAGATCCTTTGTTCATACCCAAGAACACAGATAACATTCAGTTGTCTTTTAATATTTATTTTATTTGAATTCGACAATTGTTTGCAACCAAAATCATCCCTATGTGACATATATACAAACATAAGCATGTAACAAAATCAGAAAAGCTTAGGCACGTAAGCGTGTACAACTTCATTAGCAGCTATGGGCCTGATCCTACAACAATAAAGTCACAAGACTTCCGCAAACTGCTTGTGTGCTTGCCAGGTGTTCCACAACGGAACTCCTTTCATATGGGACTGGGATAGGAACGCCGATAAAGGTAAGTTCCCTTTGGTAGGCAGATCTTCGCGGATCTGCATTAGGATAAATACAGATCCATGCAGAGATTTTAAGATAGGTTTCTGTACAAGTAAGTGTCCAGATCTCCGCACATGAGAGGGGACTGACGGGATTTCACTTCCCCCTCATGTGCATACTTACAGACCTCCATGCACATGGAAAATGCACAGAGGTCTATATCTTCCTCTATATATTTACACACCAACATATTAGAGAATGCAAATGGACTTTTGGGCAGGTTATGACTCATAAAATATGATATAATGTAAATGTTTTACTTGAGTCCTCAAGAACTGGGACTTTCAGATCTAGCTTTATAGTTTAGCTGCTGATTTGCAATGATGTTAAAATAAAGCTCTGAGAGCATAATGTTATCTATAAACAGAATTTATGTCAATACACAATGGGGGATTTAATGGAATGTTGTACACATTTATAAACAGTAATAAATAAAAGGCTTGTTCTTAGGAAGAGCTTACATCCTACATGCAAATAATGAAAAATAGCAAAGTTGCCATCTGCCCAAGGGAATACTGCGTTATCATATTAATCAGTGTCTAATTCTAAGATGAGAAGAGAAGTTCTTCAAGGTCACTATACACATAGTTTTATCCTGGTTCAGTCCTGCAGATCACAATCAACAGCACCTTATCAAATGTGATGTCTCAAGAACACAGACTGAATGTGATGATTCATAGAGTATATGACTGCAAAAAGAGATGGTAGAGAGGGTGCTTTACCTTTTATAGACAGAAATAGAAATCTTTTGTTAGAGGGTGGAAAATAGCCTTTCATTTTTTTGTATCTTAAACACAGATGGCAGTGTATGAATTCTGTATCTACCAAAGACTATATAACTATCTCTATGTAAGATTGTTTACCCTAAATATTCATTCATAACCATTTATAATTCTGGAAATTATTTAAACTACTTCAGTCAATTTTACAGAACATTACATAAGTATTAGAGCACGTAACCGGAACTACAAAATTGGTGACTCCTCTTATCAAAAGCACACCATCAAGTGTCAACTAAATAGACTTTTGAATGTTGATAGATTTTGTTGATCGCTGAAAAAATTAGTATTGGTGACTGTTTGGATTATGTTTAATATTACTTGCTTATTTTAACCTTGACCTATTGTAAAGATTACCATAAACTATACAAAAGGCTGATCAACAGATTTGTTCCTAGGCTGGACCATCATTATTATTATGGGGCCTGATTCAGAGGCTTAGGGGGGGAGTCCAGTTTATTCTATGCATGCAGGGAGAATGCTTTGCTTTTACTTATTGCACATAGATACCTGATCAGCTTCACTTTTAAACTGCTAATTAGACTTGAGCTGGGAAACATCACCTTTTAACTATAATACTGTTGCAACAAATGAAATTTGACTCCCCTGAAATCAACATGGTTTAGCCCAGGTGTAACTTTAAGTTCTTATTTTCAATCTCTGAATCAGAGCCATAATTATCACTCTTAACACAAATTTGTATGGTGCCACAAGTTGTCCGCAGCACTTTAGAGAGATCATTAGACATTCATATCAGTCCCTGCCCCTATAGGAGCTACATACTAAGGTCACTAACACATTCATACATACTTACACACACTTAGACTAGGGTTAATTTAGTCTGCAGCAAATTAACCTACCACCATGTTTTTGGCGTGTGGGAGAAATCCAGTGCATCCTTAGGAAACCCGGTAGAACATATAAACTCCACACAGATAAGGCTTAGCCTGGGAATCAAACTCATGACCTCAGTGCTGTGAGACATAAGTGCTACTCTTTGCCCTATGCAGTGGTCGGGAGCATCATAGTGAAGGTTCATGGCATATACTGATACTGATACTGAGTCTCTAGAATCATTCAGCCTGCATGTATGATCCAACCTCTGCTGGGCCTATCCTGCAAGCATGGCAGGGAGAGAGTCCTGATTATTAGCCATTGGGTCATCACTTTGCAATGTCCCTGGTAACCAGAGAGTCAGTTGCTGGAAACAACAATGGTGTGTGACTTTACTCAATCAGTTTGTGTATTTCTTGACAACACACAAACAATGGGGTAGATCCAGAACTACGTTTGCTGTACGTTTATTCGCGTAGCGTATTTTCATGTGCGTACCTTCTATACACTCCCCTAGGCGTATTTTGTCAATATACGCTTTTCAAACCCTGCCTTAACTTTTGACAACGTAACCGCAGTGATCCGCACATGTACGTATGGGCAACACGTATTTTCGCAGCTAAGCACGCCCATACTGTACACTTTAAATACAAACCCCTGCCTTAGAAGTATTTTGGACTCACGTAAAATTGGCACGCCCACACGTAAGTATTTACGTGACCCATACGTTCACAATTAAATTACGCTACTGAGCATTACTGAGCGTAGTTTCTATGGTGCGCATGCGCAGTACTTACCAAAAGGCGATTTTACGTCTCTGCCACACGTAAATTCGCTCACAAGCGTTGTTCTGGATCTGGCCCAATGACTCCTAAAAAAACAAAACACTTCTTGATTGTCTAAACAGAAAGCCAGATTCCCCACTTTATCCAGCTTTCAGACTTCTGAGCGGACAACCTTACCTCAAGATTTCTGCTCAGTCATACTTAAAATGAGGACGGTGTAGAAGTATAAGTGCATATGGGCCTGATCCAGACCTACGTCCGCAAGCGATCGTACGCCGTTCGGGAGCGTAAAACCGGGCCAAAAAACGCACTGCGCATGTGCAGTATGACAACTTCCGGTCGTCCGAAGGACATGAGCGTACAGCGAGCGTATTATGAGCGTATTTTTCGCCCAAGGGGCGTGCGTTTTGTACGACGATAGTCCGGACGCTCGAGTTACTACACAGAGGCGGGGATAGCCATTTAAATTGTACAGTATGGGCGTGCTAAGCCCCGTACGACCAGCGTATCGGTACGAAAATTCGCACGGACGCTTGAAAAAGTTAGGGTAGGGTTCAGCCGCCGTAAGTTGGTACAATCAATGGGAGTGTCATGGGCGTGAAAGTTTATATACCCGGGCGATCATACGCTACGCTCGCGGGCGTAGGTCTGGATCAGGCCCTATGAGCTTAACCCCCAAATGATTTCCTTTATAGAAATCTAGATCCTTAGGTCAAGATCCATAATTTAATTTAATTCTGTATATATGTGCACCAGCAAAATGTGATCGCTTTCCATATCATACGTGCAGAAAACAGGTATTTTACTTATGGATCCAGTGTATTATTATTATTTCAAGACAAATGTCCATCAAAGACACTTGGGTGGGGGGGGAGGGTCAGGGATGGTGGAGAATGGTGGAGGACTTGGGGGGAAAGCATTATAAGTAGAGTAACTCTGCTCCCGACCACTGCACATGCACAATAGCGTCTCAGAGAAGAGCAGAATAGCTTTTAGGAAAATGGGTAAAAATCACAGCGCTAGATAGAAATCTAAAATCAGTACATAGAAATACAATAAAATGGAGCTAAATAAAAATAAAGACCATAAATGTTCTTATACGAAGCGGCATACAGGTGAAGGGTTAGTCCACAAAAGTATTCCACAAGAAAATATATATCCACTGCTGCCCAATCTCTCATCCAAGTAGGTACATAAGAATAAAAGAAAAAAACGGGGATCAGTAACACAGATAATAGAATGATACCAGACCTTGAAATCTAAAAATCATAAGTTTACTGAATATCAATATAAAAGCAGTGACATAAATACATAAAAACAGTGCAGGCTGAGGGGTAAAACAAATCCCCTACCGAGGTCAGCAAATGTCCGGGGAGGCTGCAATGTGTGGACGTCCAGGCAGCAGGATGAAAAACAAGTCCCAGGGCATCGGGTGCATGTCGACGGGGAGAAGATACAACACAGCTGCTCCATAGTCCGGGAAAGCTAAACGCGTTTCGGGCATCACCCTTTCTCAGTAGTGGTCTGTAGTGCCTTTCATGCACCTGTTTGCATTTACTTATAAATTGATTGAGCAATTTCCATTTTGTGTTTATAACATTTAGAAGCCTGGATTGGTGGGCCTCTACTGTAGATGCTGAGTCACGTCCAATCGCAAGTGCAACCCAGTTCCCCTTTTGTAAGCTGTAAGTGTCATTTTTAGAAGTCTGGATAGGGAGAACTGTATTCCGAATGGGTAGCATGCATGTATACAGAATGGAAAAAAGGATGAAATCCAACCCAAACAAATAAGAAAAAAGGAAAATAAGAAGTCTCAAAAGTATTTGGTACAAAGGGCCGGATCCAGACCTACGTCCACTTTACGTTTTCACGTGTAGCGTATTCACGTGTCCGTAAATACTATACATTCCCCTTGGCACTCCCCTCGGTCATACGTATTTTTCCCGTTTTACGCTTACCAAGCCCTACCTTAACTTTTCCAAGCGTAACTCCTGTCGGTCGTAATGGCTGCACATACTTATGCGCCTAATCATGCCCATACTGTACGATTTAAATGCCTCACCCCGCCTCCAAAGCGTAATTACGGGTGTCGTATGTCTGGCACGCCCCTTCGTCCGTAGTTACGCTGATGATGGTAGGCTCATAAGTAAGTTCAGAGTTTCTGGTCATAACATCTGCCACGCGCATGTGCAGAACATGCGAAACTGTGTTTTTACGACTACGGCGAGCGTAAATACGCTCGCGGTCATAGCTCTGGATCTGGCCCAAAGACTCTTAAACTGCTTTGTTAATGTTGCGATAAAAGCCTAAGCAATAAAAAGCCTTAGAAACTGATTGTGGAGTAAGAGCTCTGCAATGTATTAAATAGAAATTAAAATAAACACATTGGAACAGAACTAGATGGAACCAGACTTCCACACGTGTTATGTATGTTTAGAGATCTGGACCTCCATATGGAAGAGGGAAGTGAACTCCTATGTCACTCCCCTTAACATACGCAGTTTTGTGCAGATTCATGGCCATAAACATACCTCTGCCTCTGTACAGATACGTGTGTGTCCACATGCAGAGCCGTATGTAAGTGCCAAATGCATGCCTAACTCCGCCACCCTTGCAAGGATTAGGCATGTGGATAATAAAACACACCCTGTTGTATGGATCTGCTGCCATACACAGTTGATCCGCTACAGAACATCTGCCCGGGGCATGCACAGTGCTGTCATAACACCCAACTTAAGCACACACCTTTCGTAAGTTGGGCGTCGGAAGGAATTCTGGATCAAGCCCATTGTGATTGGTTCCACCGCGTGCATAATTCCCCTGTCATCTATGCGCACATCGTCCTTATGTGTGCGTACCGGCAGTTGTGCATAATTTTGTTATGTACACCGGCTGGTACAAAAAGGGACCTGCAATAATTTTACAATGGTTTTATTTCCACCATATAGGCAGAGATAGCCATGTAAATTAGCTGTGGGGGCGGGGGAAGCCCCGTTACTACTACAGCTGTGGCCTTGATCCAGGCCTATGATGATACATTGAGCGGTCTAACGCTCAGCGTACCATCGCTTCCCTCCCCCGACACCCCCCCTTGCCCCAGCATATGAACAATCGCTTACGGTGGCTGAAGGATACCCTAACTTAATACGCTGGGACGGCAGCTTTGATATGTTAATGCCGCACTCCCAGCCTCATTACCCTCCCTCCCCCAGCCTACCTGCACTAAATTCTGCGTAGTAACGCTGGGGGACGCCCCCTCCAGCGTTACTACGCTGAAGCTACGGACGCCCAATCCATGATCAGGCGTTTACGCAGCTATGCCGGGCAACATCTGCCTGGCCCATATGCAGATAGTCTTTTTAGATCTTACGCTGCTGGCCGGCATATTATCGCCGGCCAGCGTAGTTCTGGATACGTCCCCTAGTCGTAAAATATAAGGTAGGAATCTGGACATGTAAGTGCCCAGATTTCTTATGGAGAGTGGGGAGTGCATTCCCCGCTACGCGTTCGTACTTACAAAATGCGTGCGTGGGTCTGGTTCTGGCCATTAATGTGTAAAAATAAAAAAATTGGCTCATTGTAGTAGCTTGCAGCCAAACAGCTTGCAAACTTAAGTATGTTTGAAACAGAATTAGGTGACTATTTTCTCCTCCTCCCCTCAAGTTTGCCGCCTGGGTGTCATTTTTGACACCTCAATTTCCTTCATACCTCACATCTGTGCCCTCTCTTATTCTTGCCATTTCCACCTATACATGCATGCATCAGTCCCTTCCTCACCAATGAAGCTACCAAAACCCTAATCCACTCTCTAATCATATCACGTCTCGACTACTGTAACCTTCTCATTGTTGGTCTCCCACTCACCCGTCTTGCCCCCCCTTCAATATATACTCAATTCTGCTTCCTGGCTCATCTTCCTCTCACGCCGCTCTACCTCGGCCTCTCCTTTATAGCAAACCCTCCACTGGCTTCCTGTCCACTTCAAACTTCTCTTTAAACTCCTTACTCTCATCTTTAAGGCCACCTCCTCATCCACTGCTGACTATCTCTCCATTCTGCTAACCACAGCTGTCTGCCCTCCCTACTGATCACCACATCTCACGCATGTGTCCAATACTTCTCCTGCGCTGCACTTCTGCACTGGAATAACCTCCCTTCTTCAGTCAGTCTCCCCCACATTGCAGGTTTTCAAGCACTCACTCAAAATGCACATGTTCAGGCTAGCCTACCCCTTCTCCACTTAATATCCTCACTGCATCCTACATCTATCCCTTCTTCTACTTCCTTTCCCCTCTCCTCCGCTCACACCAGCAGTCCACTTCCTTCCCCCTCCTTATGTCTTCTGTAAGTTCATCCCTCCCACAGTGTGTTAGCTCACATGAGTAAGGCCTTCCATGCTAGTGTTATTCCTTCCTCTACCACTCTCCCCTCACTTTGTACCCTCTTACCCCCTCTCCTACCCTTTTACCACATCCCCACCTGGTAGCTCCCTCTCAACCTCTCACTGCACTCTATCCCCTCCTCCCTGATCTTCCAAGCTTGACACCTTACATTGTATTTTATTATTTACCATGTTCTCCATCTCTACCAGCTATGTCTGTACTGTAGTTTATTGTTATAGTTTGTACGGCGCTGAGACACCTTGTGGCACCTTATAAATAAACAATAATAGTAATAATAATAGTAATAATAATAATAATAATAATAATAATAATAATAATAATAATAAAAATAATGTTGTTTTTCCCCCCTTGCTCTTTGTATGCTATCTATGCTGTAACATAATAGAATAAGCATGGTCCTTTAAAAACCACTAATAGTTTTTACCCGTTATATTCTCATCCCTGTGGGAAAAGAAAGTCTTTTTTTTTTCCTGACCTACTGTAATCTAAAAAAGCAATTTTAATCTTCTAACTTTGATATTATGTTACTTGCAGCTACACACAGATCAATCTTAATATTCATTGATAAGGATGTAATGAAATCAAAGAGATGCTGAAAATCTCTAATTCCAGCAGCACCATAAATTAGTTTTTTTTATATCCCCCCCACAGGATGTTTTGTCTCGAAGGTCACGTCTGCAAATGAAGAGCAAATGTATCCTATATAGGGAATTATTCAGGCTGACATACAGGCAATGTGCAGAACACAATTTAATAGATATTGGATTGTGATAGACATGGGGAACTTGGAGACTTACTGTACCAGCATTATGTTATTTATTTTCCTGGTTGCTCTAGATGCACACCATAACAAGTTAAGGCTTGTATTTATTCTCCTATTTATTTTTTATCTTAACACATTTTCGGTGCCAGCTGCCAAATGGGCATCAAGCATATTCTGTTTGAATGCACCCATTCCAAGTACATAGTGATTCATTATATTTTACTACTTTATAATACTTAAGACTCATGATGTCAGTCTTAAAAGGATTATTAATTACTGTTACTAACTCTTCAGCTAAAATAACAAAATTATATTATTTGTAGCCCAAATTGCACAAAGTAAATCTTACAGAGCTATACATTTCCTCCAGATTATGAAAAACACTCCAAATAGCTGGGTAAAATGGAAAGCGGCTACACACTAGCCAATAATCAGGGCTATTTCTCTACTTCCCTGCTCCAATGCTTATTGGTTTGACCCACTGGCAGTTTGTGCCCACTTGATTTCTTAATAAGGTTATAGCGTGCATAATTTAATCTCAATATCTCAATATCATATAAAGTTTCAGCTGCTTCTGACTACTTAAAGGAGAAAATTATGGAGCTGAACCAGAGTTATGAGGGGGCTGCAATAAGGTATGAAAATATTTAGGGGTGCTGAAAAATTATATTGGGGCTGTAATAAGGGCTGATGATGGGTGAGTTCCTTCACCTTTTTTTTTTTTTTTTTTTTTTTTTAAAAAAAAATTTTAAATTTACAAAAAAAGCACTGCCTACATCTATCCCTTCTTTTCCTTCCTTCCTTCTCTCCTCCACTCACACCAGCAGTCCACTTCCTTCCCCCTCCTTTTGTCTTCTGTAAGTTCATTCCTACCACTTAGTGTGTTAGCTCACGTGAGCAGGGTCCTCCATCCTAGTGCTGTTCTCTTCTCCACCACTCCACCCTCATTTCATACCCTCTTGTCCCCCTCTGCTACCCTTTTACCCTATCCCCACCTGGTGGCTCCCTCTCAAGCTCTTACTGCGCTCTATCCCCTCCTCCCTTATCTGCCAAGCTTGTCACCTCACATTTTGCCTTGCTGTCTGTCCTTGCTTTACTTTATTGTGATTTTGTGGTATTTTTATATTTATATTGTATATTATGCACTATGATGTACATCCCTACCCTGTATGTCTGTACTGTATTTTGTTGTCGTATTTTGTAGGCGCTTCAGACGCCTTGTAGAGCCTTATAAATAATAATAATAATAAAAGGTGACGCGTTTCGTTCACAGAACTTTTTCAAGCCGTTAAGAGCAGCTAAACATAATCACTAGCGCTGTGTATAAGGGGATAGGGGTAAATCACTACAAAGAATAAATGGTTAAACAGGTGAACTCATTGCTCAATATATAACAAAAATTTACTTTATTAAAAATAACACACATAAAAATATCTGGTACCAGAGCTCTGATAGATGAAATGTAGAAAATGAATTGCTACCTAACCAGGACTCAACAGATAACGGATATGTACTAGATCTCAGCAGACCTAATAGCTGCTCGTGGAATGAAAACTATGTTTTGTTATGAAGCTGCACCAGACCCACGTTTATCCTATCAAAGCCTCTGGAAGCATTTATCTTTATAGAACGGACATGCAGGGCGATACGTATATACAGGGCGATACATATGTCCAGGCGATTCAGGGCGATATGTATGTACAGGCGATACGTATGTCCAGGCCATACAGGGCGATACATATGTCCAGGCCATACAGGGCGATATGTATGTACAGGCGATACATATGTCCAGGTGATACAGGCATGTGACGGTCTCTCCTGTCTCCTGGTTTTTGAGGTTTTAATTGCATTAGATATTGTAAACATTTTTTTCCTTGCAACATATTTGATATCAGTCTGAGAAACAGACCGGATGAAGAAAATTAATGGGTTTAATTCTGTGAAACACTTTAAAATGAAGTTTCCTATTTTATTTTTTTCACCTTTTAATCTCTGTTTTTGTTGAAGTCTTAATTCCACCCTGAGGATTTTTATCAGAAAATATTAACCCACGAGCATACCCCCAAACACACCCCAATTCATGAGCCTAATTATTACCTATAATACCTGCTAGAACCCACAACACCATCTTGTAATGTGTCCTGGAACATAATTAACAACCTGTAATTATTTTATATTGCCTGGATCTGTTCTGGCTAGCGCTGTGTCATCTGGTCAGGTCTGAAGCCTCCGCTGATCCATTACTAATGCCTGAGTGCATTATTACTCAGGCTCGCTACCGTGCAATATTGATGCCGGGGTCACTGCAAGGTGTTATCAGACTTAATTTCCCTTGATTACGAGATGATCATTTACTATTGAGCCTCAAAGTGATCCTCTAAACGAAACGTTCATTTTCCCCATGTAATGTTATCACTTGTATTGTAGCGCTGTACAGTAAGCATATGAGCTGATCTCTGTTGTGTCTGTAACGTCTGTTATACCTGTGGTATTCTTGTAGTCGTGTCTGCAGAAGCGATACAACCAATCACTGGAAAGCCTTGACCTGAGCAGCTTGTCTAATGATCCAGGTAGGACGAGTCTCTATATCTTTCACTGTGTCAGTGGAGGGGGGCGGGAAGGGTTGGTGCTGAGGACTTAGAGTTAAAGGGGGGATGCGTGTGGCGATCTGGCCGGGCGGCCCTATTTCAATGTAACAAAGCAATGAGAAAGGCAAGTCAGATGCTTGGTTGCATAGGGAGAGGAATTAGTAGCAGAAAGAGAGAAGTAGTGATGCCCCTTTATAAATCATTGGTACGTCCTCACCTACAATACTGTGTTCAGTTCTGGAGGCCATATCTCCAGAAAGACATAAATACATTAGAGACTGTGCAAAGAAGAGCAACTAAAATGGTCCATGGCCTGTGTCACAAATTATGCCAAGAAAGGCTAGAGGAACTAACATGTATAGCTTGGAGCAGAGAAGGGAGAGGGGGGACATGGTAGTAGCTTTCAAATACATCAAGGGTTGTGACCAGCTAGAGGAGGGTACCATTTTTCAAAAGAAAAGGTTTATTAGAACACGAGGGCATGGATACAAACTGGAGGGTGGTAGATTTAAAGGAAATGTGCGTAAAAATTTCTTCACTGAAAGGGTGATAGATAAGTGGAATAGCCTCCCATCTGAGTTGGTTGAGGCCAATACAGTAGAACAATTTAAACATGCTTGGGATAAATATAAGGGTATCCTAAATTGTAAACCAAATTGAGGGTGAATAGGGTCTTGGGTCAGTATAGTTTTGAATAAACAAATGGGCAGACTTTCTATGTATGTTTCTATGCACTGACTGGAGAATTGAGGATGAGTATGAGTATGGGAGTTTTAGGGTTAGACTGCAGGGGTGAAGTCTTAGGGTCAAGCAGCGTGGAGAAGATTCTTAGGGTTAGGCAGTGGGGGTGTGGGTCTTAGGGTTAGACAGCAGGAAGGGTTAGGGTAAAAATTAGAAGAAGCCATACTTACCAATCGCAGGTCCATCTTTGTCCTGGGAATTATCGATTGTTTCTCCTCTCCAAAAAAACTGCAAATGTGAAGCTGGATAAATATGTTAGAATATGTGGGGTGCAAATTATTTTTGTTTGCATGCAGAGAAATAATATCTGCTTTTGCTTATAGCACACAAACGTTTATTTTAAATTGTAATTTAAGTTCAGCGCTCTGTTGTATGAAAGAAGACCCTTGCAACAGAAAGGGTAAGCTGTGGGCCTTCCCTCTTAGCCAGTGTACAGTTGGGGTATTCCTTTTTAATGTGTACAGATCAAGATCGCCATACATCCGAGAATTTATGAGCACTAAAGTCAGAAAACTTAAAGTAACCTCTGGATGTTGTAAGTTCATCTGTGCGAGTGGGAGTCATTAAATTGCTATAGCATGGATATCTGGATATTGCAGCCCAGTGATAGAAGATCTATCTGAATGTTTTGCTCTAGTAATCAATCACATGGAAACTTAAAATAAGTATCTGGTTCTAGGTGTAGGCAGAAGAGCAAATTGCACATTGTTGAGACTTTACAAGAGTCAGAATATTAAACTTTTATTAAAACATCATCACAGTGATTTAAAGTTACTTGTTTCTTTCCGCTCTGTAATGTATATGTGGTGCCATCATGACACACGATTCAGAATGTCAGAAATAATGGTTTACTATAAGCTGAACTGAAATGACTTACTTAGACAATAGAGATGCAATTGGTGATGTATGGTTTAACTTAAAAAACTCAAACTTCCAATTTACAAAAATAAGAGTAAATGAGATAAAAGGAAAAAGTCTGCAGCGTTTACTCATTACATTCTGTCATTTTTAATTGCGATAAAATACCCACCAGCATCCAGGTGCTTGCTTTGTGATGCTTACAATATACATATTGCAAAGCAACTCCACAGGTAGACAGTAGATGGTGCTCTTGTTAAGAGCTGTCACACTGATGCTGTCTGACAGGTAATTGGTCCTGTAGATAGCAAGCAGGTATTAAGATGCCCCTGAACCTTCACCTTAGCACCCGGTTTACACCAACTACAATGGCAACCAATAAATGGGAGATGTCAGCTGTCCTGTCAGAGCCAAGCCAAGCTGGAATTTATTGGCTGTGTTTATATTCTGCTGTATGCCAAATCTCAATAATTATCACCCTGATGTTACCAGACACACAGAATGGATGTATCTGAGGCATGTAATTACAGCATCGATTCAATCCCTTTCCAGCTCTGCATGCTGCAAATTAATAACTACACTGTTTATGAATGTGCAGAGTGTAGCAAATCCCTGTCTTTGCATGTTTCTTAATGTATTCATCAGCGGGAGCATATATGTTAATCTACTTAAGCAAAGTAATGTGTATTGGGATTTTTCTCAGTCTTACTGCCTGTGTGTATGCATATATAGAAAGGAGAAACTATAGTCACTGATGGGAATCATTGGGAATGGGATATCTCACTGTGTATAGATAGCCAATGTATGCTCAAGAGAGCTTTTGGCCCCTTTGAAGGGCATGAGGCCTAATCCAGGACCAGAATTCTGATAGATCTACCATTGCAGACATATGTGCTTTCACAATTTAACAACTTCCGTCAGTCAGGATCTACCTTACCTTTTCCAACTCAAGCACAAGGAAAATTCTGCATGTACAGATGCATGTATCAAATGCAATCCTCGGGTACCCCCCCTGATAGTGTATGTTTCCCTGTCTCTCTACATTACGAGGGATACCTTGAATTCCACATGTGGATCTTTTAAATTGTATAAAAAAGTAATCAACACACCTGTCCTCCAGCAAGGAGATCAGAAAAGTCTGCACTGATAGGGGTTCCTGAAGACTGAGATTGGGTGCTAAAGCAGGGTTGCCGAATTTTAAAGGCTTCTCTCCGGGAGATCCCGGAGGGAAGCCATAGATGCATTCAGGGGGCAGGGCTTAACAGCACGATTTATGCAAATTGCATTATTAAACCCCATGTCTGATAATCAATTTACCCCTTTCGGGGTTTCATAGGGATGGGGATGGGTCTTGATGATGCAATTTGCGTTATCAAGTCCCTCCCTGTCCCTAGCAACACTAGTAAACTGCCAGTTGACTAGAAACCACGATCCTCAAGTTATTTGCGGGAGATTTGCCAGCTCTCCCGGGATACCGAGAGAACTCCCTGAATTTCGGGAGTCTTCCAAACATTTCCAAGAGAGTCGGCAACTATTTGCTAAAACTGTACATTGACTGGGAGGTAATGCCCTCTTGCAAACTTAGCCTAGCCCCTCTGTGTTTTTATGTCTGGATGGGTTGTAAAATTCTGCAGCTCAGGTGTCTGTGCATGTGAAGAGCAGAGTGGATGCAATTAGATAGAAAACAGAAAACTGGGTGAAAGTTGGGTTTATGATCTGGGCCCATAGACATGCATTGCTGTGCCCTAACCTACAAATCTATGCTATGGGTATCCTAGGAATATTGTATTAAATAGATATGTACAGTATATACAAGTCATTTGCACTCATTAGAACATGCAAACTTCTTACCTCTGCAGATGCCACCAATTCAAAAAGCTAATAGCCCTTAGTACAGTGCATTTACTAAAACTATTTTTCGAAATTTTTGCTCTTCTAACATCACAAATTCACAAATTTTGCACTTTGGTAAATGACCTATAAATTATAATTAATTCAGTTTGTAAATTGTTTGGGTTTATATTAGTAAACGGCAGAAACTTTTCACAGGATTTCATATCCATAATATCAGGAAAGGAACTGTTAGACAGACACTTTATTTCATCTTGAGCTATGCAACGGTGTGAAATGCAGGCAAAAGCTCTGTTATTACTGAATTTAAATCATGTATTCTGTGCTAAAGTCTTCCCCTCCCTAGATCAAAAGGCCTGTCGGATACCGACCCAGGGGACCTTTCAAGATGGAAATGGATATTTAAGAAACACAACCGAACTGAATGTGTGATTCACACACAACCTAATGTACAAAGTGATAAAGCCGAGAGATGAATATAATATGTGTAAGAGTGAGAAAACAATGCATTGGATCATGTGTGCATAACACTGTAAGTGTAATCTGTACATCTGCATGGTTAGCTAAAAGCCATATAGGTTCACAACAGATTGGAATTTTATTGGGACGCCATCATTTCAGCTGCCATGGATTCAACAAAGGAGAATCATGATAGCATTTTATAAATCCTGGGCATTGGTAGACTTTCCACAAATCTTACCATATGATGCTTCTATGATTGACCTTATTTCTAACTAAACAGAGATGGCAGATGAGCAACATGCAGAGCCTTTATTTTGCCAAAAGTGTCAGGTAAAACAGGAGTACAAAAATGGACAACAGTATTAACCTGGTGCCCTAAAATAGCACTGCACCAGCATTCATTCACAAAGGAAAACTAGGTACATTATCCTCCTACATCATCCTGTGCACTATCCAGCAACTAGAGGTGTCACAAGCCGGGAAACCGCTATTTCTTGTGTATGACACTTGCTCACAATAATTTAGAACAATTAAGCATGTGGATAATGTGCACTACTAATACTGTTTAGCCATTTCTTTCTATTTTATCTCTGGCACAAATACTATTGTAGTGATTGGGGAATATTTTGAGCTACAGTGGTTTAATGGCTATGGGAGTAGAGGTTACAGCTGCCATTAGGCCTTGAAATAAATAAGGAATTGAGGCAGTTTTCCGCATCTACATCCACTATTATTACACTTGGACTTAAGGGCCCCCTGATCTTTATCAGTTGCAATCTCTGATCCAATGGCCCGCTTTGCGAAATAGAGACAGCTGAAAGTTACTTTTAGGCTGTCTCTATTTAGAATAGGGGGCCATTTTATAACTTTTTTTTATGAATGGGTGCCGATCAGCATACTTGCCCATTCATTTTCGCAGACCCACCGGATGACAGAACGGAGTGGTGAGTAATCCTCTCCGGGGCATTTTAGTATTAGGAGGGTAAGGTTAGGCGCTTATGAAGGGAGGGTTAGGGTTAGGGCCACAGAAGGGGAGGGTTAGGATCAGGCTGCAGGGGTGGGCTCTTAAGGTTAGGCTACAGAGAAGGGAGGGTTAGGACCATAGAAGGGGAGGGTTAAGGTCAGGCTGCAGGGAGGGGGGTCTCAGGGTTAGGCTATAGAGAAGGGAGTATTAGGGTCAGGCTAGGGTGAAGGGAGGGTTAGGGTCAGGCTGCGGGAAAGGGAGGGGTAGGCTCAGTCAGGCTGCGGGGAAGGGACGGTTAGGATCAGGCTGCGGGGAAGGAAGGGTTAGGGTAATGGAAGGGAGGGTTAGGGTTAGAATTAGGGGAAGGGTTTGGGTTAGTTTAGCCACTCACATTTCGGAGCACCGTGTTTGGTGCTCCAGGGATCGATTGCTATGCCTCTTCGAGGCATAAGCAATCAATATTCCAGCCAGTTCAAAACTGGCTGGGAGAGAATGGTCCTATTGAAATAGGGCCGTTCTTTGCGGGGACCCACACCAATCTTTATTGCAAAGAAGCAAGCAAGTGTCCCCTCTATGAAAGCCTGGTATGGACCATGCAGAAAAGAGGCCCCATTTTGTTCTTTATTGCCTGAGTTGAAGGGATGATATAGAGGAGGTAAACAATTATAGAGCATTTACAGGGTGAATTTCCACTAATAAAGCCAATCCAAACTTGAATGTTAGCATATGTACGAAAGGTTTGTGGACACATATTCGTACCAACTACAGGTCTGGACATGTTGCGATACCAGCCTAGGTAAGCCAGTAAAAGCATTATGGTTTTAAAGAATGAATTTATTATTTATTTATGACTATAGTCCGGATTCAGACTTTCTGATCACCAGGAACATAATACTCCCATTTTTCAGGATCAGTGCATACTCTGCTGCTAATTTCAGTGGAAGATATGTGGGGTATGCTAATTTTACAGTAAGCGGCATATTAAGGAAGAGTCATGCACTTAAAACTCCATAAGAGTGAGAGGAGTGGCCTCCTCTTAGCCATTTGTGACTTAGGATGCTGTCCTAAGTTACAAACAAGCGTTGGTCATGATCTAACCCTAGCCTTCCCCATTTTTTTTACCTTAACCCTCTTTCTTCGGTAACCTAACCCTAACCCTAACCCTTCAACTCCCACAGCCTAACCCTAAACTTAACCTTCCATCTACTGTAGTCTTACCCTAATCTTGAATATCCTGCAGTGCTCTTCCCGTCCAGTCAACCAAAGCCTGTCCCCATTCTCTCCCTGGTGTGTGGGGGAGAACATTTTGATATTGGGAATAGGTACTTTGGTGAAATAGGGGCTTTTGCTAAGTACCCATTCCTAGTATTAAAAATTGCAATGCAATTTTTTTTTTAAATGATCCAGCATCAATTCAACTGCCGGCTGTAGCATTTTGTAAATAGGGCCGACCGGTCCAAAAACTACATTCCATTATATGGTGTGGGCTTAGGTAAATCCTTATATATTATCCAGATTTGTGCACAGTCCCCATTATTCCATAATAACTTTACCAATAAAGTCTGATCCTTTTATAGTACTTGTCTTATCAGTGATAATTTATACATTTGGTAACTTTACTGTATCAACTTTGTTCCTACTGTTATGTCCTCTATATAACTACAATTACCCCCATTCAGTACAAAAGCTTTGCAATGAAAATGTAGAGAGATCTGAAGTATTTATAGAGACCTGACTGCTAGTGAACCCTCGGGTTCTGCAATAACTTCACGGAAATCCAGCTGAGTATCTCTGAGAGAATGATCATCCTTCAATTAGAATTTCAGCTCTCCTTCTATTCCCAAACCTGTCATAAATATGACAAGCTTCATCGGCGGTTCAGTGTACCTTGGATAGGAACCAGAAAATGTACCTTCCCTGTCACTAAGACAGAATATTATTTATACTGTACACAAACTATAAAAGTATCCTATTGCTATGTATTTTATACAAAGATTTCATTAAAGAGGCATTGGCCTTAAAACCATGCAGGGTGTACTTTTTATTTACAGAACAGTGTTTATGTACACATAGGTGTCAGAACGGGTTGGATGGGAGTCTTGCACCCCCCCACCCAAATATGAAGGGGGCACCACAGTGGGGGGGTGGTAGGGGAGTTCCGGCAGAGGATTGCACACATAGGGCCTGATCCATGAGAGCAAAGCGTATTACCGCTATAGCGCAAAATCTTTCACTCCCACGACACTCCCCTCACCTACACTTCCATACGCCGGCTGAATCCTACCCTAACTTTTCCCTGCGTCTGTACGCTTTTTCGTAGCGACGCGCTGTTCGTATTGGACTAAGTACGCCCATACTGTACAATTTAAATGGCTTCCTATATTTCTTAACTCCAGCGTCCGCACTACCATCATAATATATACACGCCCCTTTGTCGGAAAATACGCAAAGTTTACGGACGCCCTAATCGCTGCTACGAAAAGGTCTTTGGTACGACCGGAAGTTGTCACTATGCGCATGCTCAGTGCGTTTTTTCTGCCGATTTTACACTTACGATCAGCGTTAGATCGCCTGCGAGCGTAGGTCTGGATCAGGCCCATACAGTGCAAGGCAGTACTTTCATTGCATATAAGAAGATATAACTGTTTTGTACTATTTGGGTATTTATCATGCAAAAAGTTATTTCACTTTGCATTTTTAGGGCCGGATTTACAACAACGTAATTTTTTCATTCGTGCTTAATTTTGCGATTCTAGCTACTATGCATGCGTAGTAACTATTTTACGCTTATGCGTAGTAACTATTTTATCTACGTAGCGCTTCATTACGTAGATTGCGTACATGCAGTCTTTAAAGAATCACAAAATTAGGCACGTATGTAAAAAATTGCGGTGTTGTGAATCCGGCCCTTAATTTGAACATAGAAATGAGATGAAATGAATGAGTAGACTTTATATTCAATAAGCAGGGACATTTCTAAAGAGGCTAAACATATATAGGGGGGCACAAAAGGAGGCTGACACATATAAGGGGCAAAATTAGAGGCTGGGCACCAGGGCCGGCAACAGAAATCTCAGGGCCCGGTACACTCATGTCTTCGGGCCCCCCCCAAATAAATAAATAAACAAATAAATATATATATATCCTAGATAGATATAACAATATGTTCACTCACCTCTTTGGTTTGGTTCACTCTTCTATCTATGATAATGTTTCTGGCTATTCACTCCCAGATGCAATCATTTAAATGCCTCCCTCCGTCCAATCTTCTTATGTACGTTCTTAAGTTTTCCCGGCACGCCCCTTCCTTCTTAAATTACTGCGAACTTTGCAGCAATAGGTTCATAGTGGTGATTCACAGCAGTCCCGTCCAACGTAGATAATAAGTTACTACGCACGCGCATTATATCCTTTCCTATATATACACACCTAAAAAATAGCATTTTATTAACTGTGAATCAGGTCCCATGTAAAACACAATCCTGTAACCACAATAAAAAAAGCAAATCATAGTCGCTACTATACAATAAAGGCAGCATCCTAGTCTCCACTATACAATTCCCATTTCATCCTAAAAGCTGCTACACAATACAGACTGTAGATCTTAGGGACACATACCTTACAGACATTATCGTGGTGACTGCTATACCATACAGGCCACCTTACAATACAGACTGCAACCTTTCCGACCACTGTACAATAAATCCAACATTCTTGTAACTACAATGCAGTTAAAAAAGGCCTCAAAAACAGAAAACATTTGTAACCATAATACAATAGAAGCACAGCCTTGTAAGCACTTTTATCCAGTTTGTGTGTGTACAGTGTATATAATCATCCAATCTCTCCCCCTTATGTGTCTCAAGTCTCCTAATATGCTCTCTGCTTCCCCTCAGTGTCCCCATCATGTGTCTCAAGCCCCCTCCCAGGATCCCCATCATGTCTTCCAGCCCCCCCAATATCCCCATCATGTCTCTGAAGCCCTCCCCCCAGTATCCCCATCAAGTCTCCCAGTAGCCCCACCATGTCTCTGCAACCCCCCAGCAACCCCATCATGTCTCTGCAGACCCTCAGTAACCCCATCATGTCTTTGCAGCCTCTCAGTATCCCCATCATGTTTCTGCAGCCGATCAGTATCCCCATCATGTCTCTGCAGCCCCCCTTCAGTATCACCATCATGTCTCTGATGCCCCCAGTATCCCCATCATATCTCTGAAGCCCCTACAGTATCTCCATCATGTGTCTCAAGTCTCCCAGTAATCCCCATTATGAGCCTTCAGCCCCGCTCAGTATCTCCCATCATGTGCCTTCAGCCAACCTCAGTATTCCCCATAATGTGCCTCAAGCCCCCCTCAGTATTCCTCATCATGAGCCTCCAGCCCCCCTCAGTATTCCCCATCATGTCTCCAGCCTCTCCTCTTTTTACTTACCTTTGTGTCTTTCTTTCCTTCCTCCTGCGCGGCGCTCTTCCTCCTTCATAACGTAAGAAGCTGGTGGCTTATTATATATCTGTATAATGTATAATGTAAGTGGCTGGGGGTTATCATATATCTGTATAATGTATACTATAAGTGGCTGGGGCTTATCATATATCTGTTTAATGTATAATGTAAGTGGCTGGGGGTTATCATATATCTGTATAATGTATACTATAAGTGGCTGGGGCTTATCATATATCTGTTTAATGTATAATGTAAGTGATAGATAGATAGATAGATAGATAGATAGATAGATAGATAGATAGATAGATAGATAGATAGATAGATAGATAGATAGAGATAGATGGAGATTTTAAAGGCCGCGTGTACGCAATCTACGTTGCAAGAAGTAACGTAGATTACGTTCCAAAATTACTGCGCATGCGCAGTAGCACTTTTCGCAGAACTCCGGCCTCAATTGCATTGCGGCCGGAGCTCTAAATCCGGTCCAAAATTACACATGGATTGCAGGGGGACCCTCTGAAGCTGTCACAGCTGTCCCCTTTGTCCCCCCCTGTCGCTGGGCCTGCTGGGCACACAGCAATTGACAGAAGTGGATAACTAGGCACATACAAGGGGATAAGGGGATGTAAGTAAAAGGTGAATGCATACCTTTTTTTTTATTAATTAATAAAAAAAAATTTGGGGGTGCCAGAATTTTTTTCCACCCTGGGCTCTGCTAGGTCTAGAAAAGGCACTGTCAATAAGCAATGAGAATCGTTACTGGTCACAGAATATTTGCAATGTCCAAATGTGATCATTTAGAGTTGAGGGGTACATTTAACAAAGCTTCAGAAAAGGAAAAGGGAACCAATATTAAGTTATCAGATTCTAGAATGTCCTAGATAAATGAAGCTGAATGTTATTGGTTAGTGTTGGTTATATCTCCACTTTTAAATATAGCAGTTAATGCACAGGTGGAAGTAGACAGACTCGTGCCCCATAGCAAGAGGGTGGGGCACGAGTCTTGCTGGTGGTGGTAGTGTGGTGGGAATTTACACTGTGCACCAAGAGCTGAACACTATGTGTATGTGCAGACAGCTGCCAGTGCCTGGCAGCTCATACCCTCCAACTGTACCTATTTAGCAGGTACAGTACCTTTTTTTTAGTGGTCTGTACTGGCTAAAAGGGCTCTTGTACCGGATTCTGACCCAGCAATTCCCTCCCCACTATACTCACCTTCCAGTCCTGAAACATCTGATCACTATAGCAGAGCTGCAAGGATAGACTCCTACAGCACTGCTATAGTGACAGGACCCTCTCCTGTGAGTTCTAAGCTCATATAAAGGACCCTCTCCTGTGAGTTCTAAGATCATATAATAAGGTGTAAAATAAAAATATATTAAAGTCCCGCCCCTGCTATGGACAAACTGCACCCCCTTCATGAACATGCCACCTAGGTGTACCGATTTTCCAGTAAAAAATGTTGGAGGGTATGGCAGCTATTACAATGCTCAGCACTCAGGCTATGAGTTCTAAGTGCTGTTTATAAGTGCATTTCAAGCAGCTGGATGCATAGTGCTGTCCTTTGCTGGCGGGGGCTTGAAGTGAGGCCAAAATAAGCAGAGAGCACTAAGCTTCCAGCTGTTGGCAATGTATAGACTAAGTGCTGTTAAAACTGCCAGTAGCTGACAGTTTACCTTTGTGGGTGCGGGGTGAACTGCTGCCAGTGACCCTCTTCTTTTCTGGGTGCTGTAGCAGTCATTCCCCCTTAACCCTTAGAAGTTACACCACTGACTTCATGTAATCTTGGGTACCTTAAAGGACATATAAATTGGAAAATATATGTGTTATTTTATTACTCTTATCTGCAATTGATTTAAGAATTTTAAAGATGCCTTAGGGCCTCTGTGTATTGATTGCATAAAAGAAAAAATATTTTCCTTCTCACATCCTCCATTTTACAATAGAAACAGTCAAAGCCATGTTTGGTAAACAGAACAATGCAGTGTCTCCTTCTCTCATCAAACTTCAACCCTTTCCTGGCATGTCTCAGATTTACGTGATCCATGCAAATGGTTTGTCAGATCAACGCTCCAGTAGATTCATCAGGGATGGCAGGCACATCCAAGCCGAGCAAAGGGAATTCTAGATTTCTTTTTTTCCTCAAAATGAATGCAATACGTCTCCCTCCGGTCTTCTGACAATATTGTCAGTCAGTATTTGTCTGCGCATAATTCTGCCTTTGGGAGCTGTATGCACTATGCAGTTTTACAACTTAATTAACCACAGCAATGATAAGAATTTATAAATACAGCTGATAGGAAGCCCAAGCAACAAAACAACAACATATAAAAATGTCTGCTACAAGGCACTATAATTAGGACCCAATACATACACACAGCAGAATGTGAGACTCAGTGGGGTTTTTTGGCCAAATGTGATATTACATAGGGGCCAGATTTACTAAGCTGCGGGTTTGGAAAAGTGGAGATCTTGCCTAAAGCAACCAATCATATTCCAGCTCTCATTTTCTTTTTACATACTTGAGAATGTCAGCTAAAATCTGATTGGTTGCTATGGGCAACAGCTCCACTTTTCCAAACCCACAGCTTATTAAATCTGGCCCTAGGAGTAGAACAATGGTGCTTGAACTGAAGTGCATTCAAATAAGGTATATAAAAAATGTAACTTTAATCTATAGTTTAAACAGCAGTTTTCAACCTTTTTGGGAGCGGGGAGTATCTATGAAATAACACTATAGAATCTGGTTAAGTATCAATTTTTGTATCATGAAGATCTATGCCAATTACCCATGTATTCATATTTTTGCAATGATTTTAAGGTACATTTTATACATACACTAAAGAAAATTGACTATAATCTTAAAAAAAGTCTCCAATAAACAAAATAAATTGATTGTTTGGGCCTGCATGCCTCAAATGACCCCGTTCCTATATAGAAGGTTGTTCCATTGGTTAAGGAGGGTTGAATACCACCTGTAGATTGTAGGCTCACTAGAGCTTTTAAAAACTGATTGCTGGTATAAATCCTTGGAAGAAGAATATATAGCTCCATCACAACATAAATTTTGCAATAGGTGTAAGGAGACTGAGAAAAAGTGCAGTAATGCTTTGCAGACTGAAGGTGGCATTATTTATACTGCATCTGTGAAAAAAAGGGAAAAAGTGTAGCCACGCCCCGGTGAAGTTGTACTCAGTTGCATGCATACAATATACAGTCCGCTTTGTAAAAAAAAAAAGAAAATAGAAAAATAAATAATGGGTAAAACGTGTCCTGTATTGGAAACCATTACTAACACCGTATAAGCCATTATGGTAAAATTAGGGGGACAAACAGCATTGGGTCTCCTTGATTTTACCAATACCGGCACTAGACTTTATCAGCCTGGTCTGATGGAACCATAGAGGGGGGTAAATCATAGCGGGCAGAGCTGGGGGGAGGGAAACTTGCCGGAGCACTGACATAGACCGCGGCTCTCACAGGCGCTGGCCGCATCACATAACAGATGCGGCCGGCTCCTTTGAGAGCCGCAGTCCACTGCACAGGGGAGGGCTGTGGGACGCGCCTCTCTATTTAGTTATCTAGGGGCGCGCCCCATGCGATCGCATGACTCGCTGGCCCCTAGAAACGGCCCTGGCTGGATCTCTCTCCTGGGTACAATCAGCCCTAGTGTCAATAAAACTAGGGCTGATTCTGCCACCCATTGGCAGTGTTAAAAATGTAAAAAAGTAATCCACAAATTCAGCCACAAATTCTCTGCTAATGTGGTGCAAATTATTTGGTCCTTATATCTTATGTAGCCAGATAACTGTTGAATCTAGGTCACAGCTTGAGAAATATGGAGCCATAATTAATTCCCCATAGACCACAGCTTGAAAAATATGGAGCCATAATTCCTGCTCTATGCTGTTGCTATTGCCACAAGGTGTCCGCAGCGCTGTATAAAATACAACAAAATACAGTAAAGACATACAGTGTAGGGATGGATAGCATCAGTGCTTTTTTGTCATAGAATGCACCGGAACAGAGTTCCGGCAAGTTTTAAAAGTTTTGGTGGCCAAATCATTAAAACGGTGCATGCGGCTGCTTGTGTGTCGAGTCAGATGCATGCGTACTTCATCCGCGCTGGTCGTGATGGTACTGCTCGATTTGTGGCGCTGCTCGGCTTGTGATTGGTCGTGTGGTCGCGCGTGAGTTGATGTGAGTTTCAGCACCTTTTTTCTTACAAAAAAGCACTGGATAGCATAGTTCATAATAAAATACAATATAAGTATAAAAATATCACAAAAATAAAATAAAATGAAGCAAGCACAGACAGCAATGCAAATTGTGGTTCCAAGCTTGACAGATCAGGGAGGAGGGGATAGAGCGCAGTGAGAGGTTGAAAGGATGGGGTAAAAGGGTAGCAGAGGGGGACAAGAGGATATTAAGTGAGGGGGTAGTGATAGAGGAGGGACAACACTAGGATTGAGGGCCCTGGTCACGTGAGCAAACACACTAAGTGGGAAGGATAGGCCTGATCCAGACCTACGCCGATGCACTGTGCTTACTAAAGCACAGCGTATCGGCGTTCATTTTGACTGACACTCCCCCTGTGCGGGCGTATGGCCCCTTCCTTAGCGCCGGCTGAAGGCTACCCTAACTTCAGCCGAAGTCCTGGATACAGGCGTGAGATGTGGGGATCAACATGGAGGTCAGACAGCGGTGGTTAGCAGAACGAGAAGCGGTGTGCATGGAGATCAGGGAAGAGAGGTAAGGAGCAATGGACGAGGAGATGGACTTAAAGGTGAGGGTAAGGAGTTTAAAAAGAGGTATGAAGCAGACAGGAAGTCAGTGGCCGAAATAGTGGTTACATATGTGGTGACTGGAGATCCAGATAAGATTGTGCTGTTTTGGGGGGGAAGTCATACATGGAAGTGTCTCAATACATGGAATTCACAAGTATCATACAGTATCTGTATACATTGTATAGCAACACGGCACAAGCCTTGTGTTACTCATCCCCAATAATTCATCATTTTTGATTCATTCAGAATGACCAGATCACAAAGATGCACTTTATAATGTAGTGGAACACGTGTTATTAAGTTAGGCATCACTGAAAATTTGTGTAATAGCTGGTTATCGGTAGTGTCTCATGAAGACATACCAGCATAGCATGGGTGTGGGTCCCCGCATAGAAAATCTGATTTGCAAAAAATCAGATTCCTCCCAGCCAGTTGCGAACTGCCTCAATGACGCATAGCAATCGATTCATGGAGCATCGGATGCTCTGTGGTACAAAACATAGTAAAAAAAAAAAATAGTCCCCCACTGCATTCCCTAATTCTTACCCTAACCCTCCCCTCTCACTACCCTAAGCCTAACCATCCCTTCCTGGCAGCCTGACCCTAACCCTCCCTTAATTGCAGCCTGACCCTAACCCACCATCTCCCACAGCCTGACCCTAACCCTCCCTCCCCTGCAGCCTGACCCTAACCCTCCCTCCTTTGCAGCCTGACCCTAACCCTCCCTCCCCTGCATCTTGACCCTAACCCTCCCTCCCCTACAGCCTGACTCTAACCCTCCCTACCCCGCACAAAGAATTTACTCACCTGTCCATGGTCCGACGAGCAGCGGCGGAGGTGTGATGGAGGAGCGGCAGTGTTGGTATGCAGTCCCCGGTTAGAAAATCTGTATTTCGAAAATCAATATTTCGAACGCTGTATTTCGAATTTTCTATACCCAGCAGTGTTACATCTGCTGCTATCAGAACCACGGTTCACTCATCCAGCTTCCCCCCAGTTGATTCCTCTGCTGCTGAGTCGGCTTGTCCGGTGCTTTTCCTGATCACAGACACACTGTTCAGAAAGTAAACAAAACTCACGTGGGCGCTGACTCTGTCACTCCGTTTGGTGCGCGTCTCATGTGTCAGGATTGGGTTGGTTGTTGCCCCAATCTCCATGGCTACAAGGTTCTCTCCGTATGCTGGACCAATCACAGGACAGCAGCCTCTATTTCAAGCCCTAACTATCCTTCAGCAGACGCTGGTTATAGCGTCTGTTAGTCAAAGGCGGAACTAGCCAATTGTGGGCCCAGCAGTAGAAAATATGCTTTGGCCCTAATCCGGTGTGGAGATTCGGTGGTGCAGTGATGATGGCTGTGGGCCCTTATATCAGCATGCACCAATGGTAGTTCCGCCCCTACGCGTTCCTTGTTTCTCGTGGTCCGTCGCCTGTCAGATTATTTTGATCTGCCTACTCCCGCATCTTCTGCTCCAGTCTTCTCTTACCTATCATAAGCGAAGGGGTGAAGTATGCAAAACAGCACACTCACCCATTCTTTAAAAAATAAGGTCGAAAAAGGTAAGTATTCGAAAATGGAACATCCGAAAGGGAACTTTCAGATGTCCCATTTTCGGCATTAAGATTTTCTTAGCTGGTAGTGTAACTGCATAGCACATACTATTAGATTTCACAGTCCTAAACATATCATAAGTCATTCTTAGTGATTTATTTAGAGCCAGAACATTGACCTACAGTAAGTGTCCAGCAGATATATTTCATTTAGATATTTGTAGCCATATATAACAAAACTTTTAGTGCAGTAGGTGATATTGGAGACATTTACATTTATTTGAACATTGAATGATTCTCTATTAAAAAATCAAAGCTTAAAAATGATTTTTGAACCACCAGTTTGATATCAACAGTGTTCTTTAATTTGACACTCCACAGTAGCAGCATGCAAATCCCTGTTGCATCCTAACTACCACACAGGCAGCAAGGGGAAGCTACTAACACGCTCTTACGCACAAAATATGCAGGGCACTCCCCCGGATGGATGGATTATATATATATATATATATATATATATATATATATATATCCATGTGAGGTATGCTCTTGATTTAGAAAGATATTGGATATGTGACCCAAAGTTGGGGCTCTATTTAGAGTTAAGATTAGAGTTAGGACTGTTCAGCAGAGAAGCCTTGTAAGTGGCAAACAGCTTATCACGTATCTACAGATATTTGTAACTAATTCTCTGACTTTTATTTTGAAGATAGAAGTTCATGATTAGTAACTGAGTAATGGCTAGAGTGCCAGGCCATGTCTTGTTTTTTGTACAAATTCCCCTTGCCTTGTGCACCGGTCATATATATTACTTTATAAACTGATTTGTAGCTGCCCTCCATTTTGGATATATATATATAGTGTAGTGTGTGTATAGTGTTGTGTGTAGTGTGTTGTTTGCGCGCGCGCGCGCGTGTGTGTGTGTGTGTGTAGTGTGATGTGTATGTATGTGGTGTGTATGTGATGCTTGTGTGTATGTGATGTTTGTGTGCAAATTGTAAAAATAGAGGGT
>WWET01002262.1:122936-142522 GCA_011038615.1 Limnodynastes dumerilii
AATACTCCCCCCTCCCCCGAGGTCCCGCGATGAGCCGCGGGTCGGTGCTATGCTTCTCCTCCGAGGTCCCGCGATGAGCCGCGGGTCGGTGCTCTGCTTCTCCTCACTGCGATCCCTGAATGACGTACTGCACATGCGCAGTATCTCTCAATCAGGACTTAGATAAATTTCAGTGCCGGCAAATTTTAATAATTACCCCAAGCTAAAAACATATTAACAATAGCACATTTTTAATGACAATAAACATTTTATATATAAAAATATATTTGATATCTTTATTGATTTTTTATACAAAATAAAAATAAATAAATAAATAAATAAATAAATAAATAGGTGAAGGACATTTTTAAAGACATGTTAATCTTTATAAGCTTTGTTGAGAAAAAGTTTGCATATGTAGAAATAACCCTTGTCTGATGTCATTGTATCTGTTTCTGCTCTATGTATAAAGTCAGTAATTATTATTAGCAATAAAGGGTATGCAACACCTGGAGGAAACCCAAGCAGACCCCAGGAGAACATACAAAGTCCACACAGATAAGGTGAGCTCATGACCTCTGTGCTGTGAGGTATTTGAGCCACCATACTGCCCTAATATGGTGGTGGTCATGACATGGTGGCGACTAGTCTGCAGAGCTGCATAAAATCTTCCTGGTGAATGGGTCCTGTAGCTCTCATATCGAAATTAGAAGTTGTTTCATTCTCTGGTCCACCTATAGATTTCAATGAAGCTATATGAGACACAACATCTATGTCACCCTGCTTACATAAATGTATCACTTAGTAAACAAAATATTTCAATATTTCATAGAGACATTTAAACCATTAATAATGGTGCTAGAGAAAGAAGGCCTGGTCCAGCCCACCGTGCATTTTCCTCACGTGTAAGTCCACACGTGAGATGTGAGTTAACTCCTCTGTCACTCCCCTCTCATATACGGATTTTTGGACACTTAGGTGTCTAGAACCCTACCTTAGGCTCTTCTCTCGGATCTGCATCCATCCAAATGCAGATTTGAGTGGAAGTGTTTACTGCTGCCCACTCAACTTCATCTACATGACTATCCATACCTCTATTGCAGAGATTAGGCCCTGTTGGACAGATCTCCTAGTGTATGAAACTACGTAACATCTGATGTGCATGACCACTGTCAGAAAAACACTTGGGCATTACTAAAGCAGATTCAGGCTAAAAAATATAAAAGAATTATAAGAAAAAGCACAATTTTCACAACAAACAGATCTGTTGTAGACAGGGAGAATCTCATCTGCATATAGGCTGACATTACTGTCAATACTTCTTATCATCTAACGTCGTCACGACACTGCTGAATGGTCTCATGGTATTAATCCAGGAATATGCACTAATCCATTTTTAACAGAATGGACATTTGCTGCCAATAGTAGTATTAATCTTCAGCAGCACTTTCCTATAGCAGATATTCAGTTTGTATTGTTTGTTACTGGCACCAAATAGCTTAAACTAACTGACATTGATGTATTGCTGTGTTGCTAAATACATTTTAATTCATGTAAAACATATCATTAATTTAATATTTTTTTATTCCAAAAAGATGGGCCATCGTGATGCCATCATGACATCTTCAGCCAACTTATTGTGAGCCGTATTCACAGATGCGTGTGTATAAAGTACGCAAATATACGCACATACATGGCAAGGCAACACCCATGACACTCCCCATAACTCTACGTGTATAGTTATGTGCGTATTTACCTTCTGTACGTGCGTACATGAGTAATCGCGCCCATATTAGTCCACTTAAATGTCTTCCCCCACCCACTTTCACTAACCTACGCACGAATGGAATTCAACCACGCCCCTCCGTACATATGTGTCTAAGTCCGATTTAGAAATCCGGGCATAATGGACTTCCATTCTTAAATCCAACATAGATTAAGTAAAAAGGTTACTATGCATGCGCAGTTCTACCATACCTAAAAATACGCACGTAAAAAGTAGCAAAATCGGATATGTGATTCTGGTCCTGTGTTACCAATGATAAGAAATACATTATCTCCTAATATATAGTAATTAAGCATAGTAATTAAGCGTACATAAGAAATTTCCTTTAGATCTACCATCTCTCAGAGTTCCCACATTAGAGTAAGAACAGTACGATATTACAATATGGATGATGCAAAAAGTCTCTGAGTCAGTGGTATAGAATCCTAGGTAAAGGAAAATTGTTAACCTCTACTATATAGTCTTCTTACTGGAAACTGATGAGAAAGACAAAATAGTATACATAAATAGTGTAAGCCAAAGTAGAAAAATAACAATTTAAAAAGGATTCATACATCTCTCTTTTGAACAAAATAACATTACTATTATGTCTTCTCTCATTACTGTTAGGTAAAAGATAATGTTCCAAAATAATGTATTTTTACCTAATATTTACCACAGCAAAACACAAAGCTTAGATAGCAAAAAAAATGGGTGATCGTCATTAACTTAATTTGATGGTGTCAGGCAAGTTAGCAGTTTCCAGTTGCATGAACTGAATGCATATATCACAGATAGATCAATAGGTTATTAGTCAACAAAGTGACAGGAGCCCCATAGATTAATTGCTTTCTGTTAAGCTAGCAGTTTCCATGTTCCTGAAATATCAACCCTTCTGTATCTCGGAGACAGGGCCTTAATCCACTTAAGAGAAAATTGTCCCATCTTCATTTTTACCCTTACTCTAAAGCCCCACTCACACAGCAACCACATATGCGCAAATCCTGTTTATTCATCAATACATATCCTTCCCTTAATGTTACCCTGAGTGTGTTTTGAAAAAGATATATTATTTAACTGATCTACATAAAAAGCAACAAAATATTAAATGACTGAAATGAAAACTTAATTATTTAAGTTAATGTAGTTAGCTTTGTTGTTGATAAGTTTCAGCAAAACAATAATTTTTTTAATCACTTTATTGAATGACTTTTCATAAGTTATAAGTAACAAACCATCAAATTTACTGACCAACAGTGCTTACAAGTATGTAGATTACTGTGCCCATAACACATTTGAGGATTAGGTTACCACAATTTTTATGACTCGTGTAGATGTCAGGGTAATAAACACTCAAAATTAAAATGTCACTTGTTAATCAGACGCCCAGCAGCTCAAGGACAGTCTCTCTCTGAATGGAAAGGATGTTCACCAGTTCTAACAATATGCCTTTCATACTCCTCTCAAGATAATATACACAGGAATCACCTTAAAGTCTGAACAGTATTTCAATAATGTAGTTAGCGCTCATAAGTAGCATTTAGAAATGGTAGTATGGGAAAGTAAATGACATTTGCAATAAAATATGTAGTAAAAGGGACAATATGACACCATATCCAAATCTGCTTTGACCATTACTTTAATTTCATTCTTAAAAAGATAAGAAGAAAGCAGATGCAGAGGCTGCAATAACTAACCCCTGGAATCCCTTGTTACTGCACCTGCTGTACCCACTGTTGTTACATCACTGAGACCTTAAAGCTAGTCCACTCTGTCAGTTTCTACATTGGTTGCCTGTATACTACAGAATTAAATACCTACCAAGCCAGTGGCAAATGCAGGATTTTGAAAGGGGGGTTCCAAAGCGTGTAATAGATGTGAGCTATATTAACATACCTTTCAATATTTTGGAGCCTGAAAATTGGACAAATAAGCTCTGCCCCTGTCCCGTCCAAGCTCTGCTCTCGTCCCACCCCCATTGTCATGTTGCATGGGGCAAAAATTTAAATAGTAATTAAAAAAAATGAAAAAACCTGCCTCCAGTGTAGCCAATATCTAAGACACCCATTAACATTCTCTGTGAAAGCAGGAAGTTGATAAAGTAGATTTTGCCATTTGTTTTTTTTTTTTTTTTTTTAATTTCAATAGGGGGGGGGGTGTTCTGAGCAACCAGAACCCCCCTCCTGGGTTTGTCACTGAAAGCCATAAACAAAACTGCACCTGTATACATATCCTATATATGTCAGCTCATTCTCTCAGATCATCACTCCCTTCTACACTTCATACATGCTCTGATTCCTAGTTACAGGATTTCTCCTGGGCTGCACCCACTAACTGGAATAACCTTTTTCATACATTAAGACTATCCTCTACTCTCCAAACTTTCAAGTGCTCTCTTGAAGCTTAGTAATAGCAAAAAGGAAAGGTGCGCTATATGAGGCAAATAGATTTATTATTATATCTCTAAACATACATAGAAAAAATTGCAACAATGTAATTAAAATATAAAAACTCTAAAACATAGTATTAACTGTAGCAAACATGGCAGCAGTAGTAATGCTTATTGCAGGGGTCCCTGATGTATGCCTGGAGTTCACAGTGATTTGTCCATAGATGTTTATCCTCCTATAGAGTAGGTTAGATATTAATTTGTCACTGGAAATTGAATGGGTAGTCAAACAAGCTTTAAAATAAGGTAATTTTTATGATAGCCGTTAACAGTGTCACAGTGATGGACAGAATAATATATCAAAGCCAGATATAAAAAGTCAATTATATATATATATATATATATATATATATATATAATTCACTCATCTCTGTTACTAATACTGCTGTGCAACTGGATCATACAGAGAGCACTGAGAGCACTTTTACCATGCAACCTGGCTGGTCCATTGTGTGATATATAGCACTTGCCCACATTTATCATACCCACTGTCCTATAAAGTACAAGCTTGTGAGCAGGGCCACAAGCAGGCACAAAATAGAGACAGTCGAAAGCTAATTTTCATATATATTTATTTTGAAAAGACAGCCATTTTTAAAAAAATTTTTTTGAATGGGCAAGTATGCCTATGGCTGTGTGGAGAGGAGTCTTAGGGTTATGCTACAGGGAGCAGAGGGTTAGGGTTAGGGAATAGGAAGGGGAAGGTGAGGGTTGGGGTAAGGATTAGGATAAGGGTTATGGTAGATCAACAATGTGCAAGAGCAATTAATTTGTGAACCTCTTCCGAATTGAGTGTTATGAAAACAGCCCTTTCAAAAAAGGGCTTTTCATACCGGAGTCCCACGTCCCTCTTATCTACCCAATCTGTTTGTTAATACCCAGTATTACTTATATTTATAATATAATATAATATACTAATTAATAAAATAGTAAAATTATAAAACATATATGATATATACATATATAATAAAACTGTAAAACAATAGGTAATCTGCTGGCATTAAACATGTAAATAAATACATACACAAATAAACAAATAAATATCTTCTTCAGCGCTTAGTCATTCTTAAGCAAGACCTGATTCAACATAAAGACAAACCTAAACTTAAATAAATAGGGCTGTTTCCCTTCTCTCATGTCTACCAACCAGTTTTTGCATCTGTGTTTACTAACCAATCATCTATGCCAAACATCTGAACCTGAACCTCACATGTGTGATGCTCATGTGAAAGGATGTGGCAGAGTATGCGCATGTGACCAGCGTACACACAGTATTTATCATATAAAAGACCAGAAGAAGAAAAGTAGAAAGAAGACCGGAATGCAAAATCGTACCATTATATCCTTGTGATGGAAAGCGATGTACGGGTAAAATACTATACACAAGCCTAATCATCATACCTGATGGTAACATCAGGTGCTGCTGTGCAATTGTAACACCGCTTAATAGAAAATGAGAAGGTTCCACTCATCACTGATGACTGGGTCTCTCCCCTGCTCGCTTGTACCCGCCGGACAGTCAGACTTCCCTTTGTTGCACAAGTAAGAAGATACTCTTGGAGATGCAAAGAGAAAAGGGCCTACACTGATCGGACTGGGCATCAGAGAAATGTCCGAGCGCCTTACTGATAGAAAGTGTGTGACTTGACTCTTTGGCTGGAGGTTTTTTTTTTATTTTACTGTGGCCAATGGCATGGAGTTGACATAGACTCCCACCTACTTACTTCTGGAGCACTGGAGTCTACCCTACTCACACAATATACACAAAAGATACTCACTGTGGGGGGGGCAGCCTCCTTTAGTTAATTGTGAGGGGTGAAGCCTATGGAGAGAGCACAGCGAACCTGGCCTAACAACATATAATCAAAATAAACACAGATGACACCAAATGTACCTAGGATAAATGGTATATAAATGGTATAGAAATTACAGCAGCTGTATGTGGGGAGAGTCTTGCCTCCTCTCCCATAAAAAACATGGGTGTACACAAAAGGACTACAGCGCTACGGATGGAGAAATTGTATCAAATAATTCACCAATTCAGAGAGTAATGTAATCGAGTAGCAAATATATAAAAACAGAAAAATGTATTAAACATTGGAATAAATAAATACTAAAAAAATATGTATAGAGACACAGTGTAAACACAGAACACGATTGTACAATGTTTAAATATGTAAGGGATGCCAGTATTATAACCAATAAATCATAGAGCAAATGGTGAGCAGAGATTTTATACTTAGGACCTGGGGTGCAGGCTGATATCCAATGGGATAAAGGATTTTTTAGTCCCGTTAAACTGTTCAGCTGTGCCAAACAAACTCCTTGTTAGGAGTAAAGTTCATCCATAACCTGTATGGAGGCGTAAGTGGCTGATCCCGTACAACACAGATGGAGGCGTTTTCTGACGCGTTTCATCTCACCTAGAGACTTTCTCAAAGCGGTATGAAGTAATTGAGTAGTCCAGCCTCTTTTATTCCACACACACAGGTTGCAACTATCTGGTTAATTGAGCAAAAACGGAGGAGTGTGTTTGTTTATTTAGTTAGAATTTGTTAAATCAGTTCCTCATTTATAAAGTTCCATTTAGATAGGCAAAAAAGTGGTTTGAGAAGAAATATGTTCCAGTATTGAAACACACAATTTGTACAATAAAATGAAAAAATCTTAACAATGTTTGCTGCTCGATTTATTTAAAGAAACATACGTAAGGGGTATATATTAGACTAATCCATGGATATAGATTTATAGATCCCTATTTCAAGGGGAATTAGGTAAATACTACTCTATTATAGAGTCCTGGGATAAATTATACCATTCTTTGTTATAATGATTCACACTACTAGGGTGAGAGTGAAATAATTTAATAGTACAAAAAAGATTTATGCTGTGACAAAAACTACTACCTAAGTGAATTATAAACAGAATATCTGAAATTGGAATGTATAGAAGGCGTGTATCTTTTATGGAAGGTGGGGAGTGAGGGGGTGAGTGAAGAGGTTGAAAAGGGAATTATGAGACTGAATCATTTACTGGGGAATTGCTTAAACTTGAGGTAGTGAAACCTATAAAGTATGGAAAATAAAATGAATAACTAATAATAAGAAAATAATATGAGAAAATAAAACTACTATGGATAATGTTACTCATAACAATTATACCAGAGAATGAGTATTCTAAATATAATTAGTTTAAGCTCTAATACCAAAACACAAAAATATATTTTAAAAAAGTGTATAAATGTACACAATCTAGTAATCACTTAAATAAATTCATAGAGGGGCATCTCAGGCACGACCAACTATGTATAAAGATGTATAAATAGAGATACACATAGGTAAGGATAAATATGTTATACAATATTTAAATACTGACACTTAGTTAAGGAATTAGTTAACAGTTAATTGTGATGGAAACCTGAAGGACAAATATTTAATAACCAGTATCTTTAAATTCTACAACATCGTTGAGGCCATCTGGAGCCAGTGTTTGTAATTTAAAGGTCCAAAAGGCCTCTAGTTGACACAGTTTATTATATCTATTGCCTCCTCTGTCTGTTTGGGCAATGTAGTCAACACCACACAGAGTTATAGCTGCTGGATTGTTTTGATGGACTTTAGTGCAATGTCTATATAGAGAATGAATATTGAGACCTTTGGAGATATTCCTCCTATGTTCTCTGAAACGTTCTTTAAGTTTTCTTGTTGTCGCAAAGGCACTGCAGTACGTAGATGACAAAGGAAGATTCACAGTCTATATGTTCTTTGATGGATAAAGAACTATTCCCTGAATAAGAAGTGATACTTGATACATCATTTAAAAAGTAAGAACATGTTAGGCAAATTTTCTTGTTGCACCTAAAACAACCTGGGGGTTCAGAGGAAACATTTGAAGAATTCTTTATTACTGAGGGGATTCTACTGGGGGCCAATAAATTCCTTAGGTTCCTATTTTTCTTATATATTATATGAAGTTATATGAAGTTTTTCACCTATTAGTTGAGCTAGGATAGGGACTTGTTTCAACCAGTGGAAGTTGTTATTTAGCTAGGGTAGCCTTCAGCCGGCGTAAGAAAGGGGCCATACGCCCGCACAGGGGGAGTGCCAGGGGGGAGTCAGCGATGTAACGCTGAGCGTTAGGACGCTCAGCGCTACATCGTAGCTCAGGATCAGGCCCCATGTCTTCATTGTGTCTTGGCTCATTGTTTGTTTTAGGGGCCAGTAATTGGGAACAATCTAATTTTTTGGCTTTCTCCAGTGAGATAGCAAGTAACTCACTGGGATAACCCCTCATCTTAAAGTTATTAATCATGGGCCTGATTCAGAGATTGAAAATAAGAACTTAAAGTTACACCTGGGCTAAACCATGTTGATTTCAGGGGAGTCAAATTTCATTTACTGCAACAGTATTATAGTTAAAAGGTGATGTTTCCCAGCTCAAGTCTAATTAGCAGTTTAAAAGTGAAGCTGATCAGGTATCTGTGTGCAATAAGTAAAAGCAAAGCATTCTCCCTGCATGCATAGAATAAAATGAACTTGACTCCCCCTGAAATCAACATGGTTTTGCCCAGGTGTAACTTTAAGTTCTTATTTTCACCCTCTGAATCAGGCCCCATAGTATCAGCTTGTTTGTGGAAGTAAAGGTCATCTCCACAGTTTCTCCTAAGATGGGTCAGTTGGCCTAGAGGGATATGATCAATCCAGGGGCGGTGTTGTCTGCTACGAAAGTGCAAATTATTGCATGCATCTGTTGGTTTAGAGTAATTTACTGGAATGATCTTGTCCCCACTAGTGGAGAGCGTGAACAAGAAGTTCATAGTGCTTTTGCGGAAATCATAGTGCTTCTGTAGGAAAAAATACTTTCACTCTCAAAAAGTTAAAAAATATGACACAGATCTAGAATGCATTGTTTTAGATAGAGATGAGAAAAAGTGCCTTAACATCTTAGAAACTCTATGGTCAGAGAGCAATTTGAAAAATTCTAATGAATTAGATCCAATCTCTGTGTTTAATATCAATTCCTCCCTGTCTTGCACCCCCAGTAATCAGAAGAAATTTAAACTTCCTTCAGATTTTTTTCCCACCATTTAAAAAAGTTTGGCCATCCAGACCTTCTATAAGAATACCTTGAATGATTTTAGGAAAGTCTGTTTGGCATCAGACTCCTAGTCTGTGAAATGTGGCAATTTATCAAAGTGGGAACAAAAAGAATTAAAAAACTTACAAAAAGATTCCACAATAATTATTCGAGCGGCGGACAAGGGGGGCAGCGTGGTAGTCATGGATACTCCAGACAAAACTGGCCAATGATCCCACAAAATTGGTCTTGATTGAATTTAAAGATAGAGTGGGCGCTAGGGGAGAGCATGATTACCAAGGGAGTCTATCACTTTTTATTAATTTTGCACCCTATCACTCCTATTTTTTATCACCTCCCAAAAGTGCACAAATCACTCACTTCACCTCCCGGTCGCCCCATTATTTCTGGGATTGGCTCACTCACCTCCAATCTTTCACCTTATGTTGACATATTTTTATAAAAACACATGGTTACTTTAAAGTCTCACATTAAAGACACCACACATTTTCTTAATTTTATTGAGGAAGTTAAGTGGAATCCCTCACTAGCCTTTTTAACACTTGATATACAAGCACTCTACACTCACATTCCACATCACCAAGGGGTAGAGGCAGTTAATTATTTTCTAACATTGGATTCAGATATGGATGACAAACTTAGGAAATTTATTTTAGATTCTATT
Source organism: Limnodynastes dumerilii (assembly GCA_011038615.1). NCBI lineage: Eukaryota > Metazoa > Chordata > Amphibia > Anura > Limnodynastidae > Limnodynastes > Limnodynastes dumerilii. Next base: position 132,891 of record WWET01002262.1, read on the forward strand.
GTTTTCATTTTAAAACACAATTATTTTCTGTATAGAGATGATTTCTTCCTTCAAATTCTTGGTACCACAACGGGCACCAGGCTCGCCCCTAGCTTCGCCAACCTTTGTATGGGCATGTTCGAACATCATATGATCTGGCGAGGCCCATTCAGGGTGAACCTGGTGCACTATGTACGGTACATTGATGACCTTTTATCATCTGGAAAGTGGATTATAATTCAGCCCAACAGTTTGTCACATATCTGAATTCCAACACTTATAATTTTAAATTCACTTTTCATTTCCACAAAAGCACTATGAACTTCTTGGACATCCCGCTCTCCATTAGTGGGGACAAGATCATCCCAGGGAATTACTCTAAACCAACAGATGCGCTCAATTATTTGCACTTTTGTAGTGGATACCACTGCCCCTATATTGATCATATCCCTCTAGGCCAACTGACCCGTATTAGGAGAAACTGTGGAGATTACCTTGACTTCCACAAACAAGCTGATACTATGATTAATAACTTTAAGATGAGGGGTTATCCCAGTGAGTTACTTGATACCTCACTGGAGAAAGCCAAAAAATTAGATTGTTCCCAATTACTGGCCCCTAAAATAAACAATGAGTCAAGACACAATGAAGACAAGGTGTACTTAATTTCCAAGTACAATAATAAATAAAAAAAATTGAGGGCCATTATAAATAACAACTTCCACTGGTTGAAACAAGTCCCTATCCTAGCTCAGCTAATAGGTGTAAAACCTCATATGATATATAAGAAAAATAGGAACCTAAGGAATTTATTGGCCCCCAGTAGAATCCTCTCAGTAATAAAGAATTCTTCAAATGTTTCCTCTGAACCCCCAAGTTGTTTTAGGTGCAACAAGAAAATTTGCCTAACATGTTCTTACATTTTAAATGATGTATCAAGTATAACTTCTTATTCAGGGAATAGTTCTTTATCCATCAAAGAACATATAGACTGTGAATCTTCCTTTCTCATCTACGTACTGCAGTGCCTTTGCATCCTGCAGTACATAGGGAGGACAACAAGAAAACTTAAAGAACGTTTCATAGAACATAGGAGGAATATCTCCAAAGTTCTCAATACTCCTTCTCTATATAGACATTGCACTAAAGTCCATCAAAACAATTCAGCAGCTATAATTGGCTTGTCCCTTGTGGTTTAGGGGGTGAGGGAAGGGCTTGATTGGCTTGCGGTCGCGCCATGTGACCAGCCAGCAGCCAATCAGCACCGATTGGTTGCCAGCCAGTCCCTGAGGTACCTGCCCATCCTGTTCAGTGGCTCCAGCGTCCTGATGGCTTCCCTTTAGTGTTGCAGGATCTTCTGACAGGTCTTTCTTTCTTTCTTTCTTTCTTTCTTTCTTTCTTTCTTTCTTTCTTTCCTTCTTTCTTTCTTTCTTTCTTTCTTTCTTTCTTTCTTTCTTCTATGTCCCACGCAGGGTCAGGATCTTCTGACAGGTAAGTCTTTCTTTCTTTCTTTCTTTCTTTCTTTTTTTCTTTCTTTCTTCTATGTCCCACGCAGGGTACTCTCTTTCCAGCGCTGCTGTACTAATGTCCCACACTGGGTCTGGATCCTTCTCTGACATATGGTCCCACGCTGCACTACTCTCTCCTGCTGCCTCTGTCACACAACTAATTGTACATATTCTATGGGACACATACATGTGATGTGACTAAAGCGACTTCCCCACAATTTATCTACATCAATAAGAAAAATTAAGCCCCTAACTTCATTGACCACCTAGGATGTCTCCTAGTTGAGGCCTATTGGTTGATTCCTTCTATGTAATAAATAAGTATTTAAAGTACATGAATATAGCAAAATGAGTGACATGAATACAAGATTTTCTAGCTTGCAAAGGGCTATTATTTAATGTATGAAGCATCCCTAAATACAACATGTGTTATCATTTCATAGTCTCAACCATTGGAATTTTTGCTGTGTATTTAGCTTAAAGAATGAATACTGTTTGTTTCTCTTAATGCCATTAACATCAAAAATATATGCAAAAGACAGGTCAGGTTCTGCCTCCTACAGCTGAATCATACATTGATGTAATGTGTTACAAAGATGGCAAGATCTCTTCCTCCATAGCATGTGCTCATTTTATTCAGATTTAGACCTGGCCAACAAATTTCCCTTAGCATCTGTGGCATTATTTGCTTTATATAGTAACTGACAGTTCAATAAGAATAAAAAGATAAGAAAATGAAATTGTATTTTCCTTTAATTTGCCAAACATAAATTGTAGATGAAAAGTACAAAAGGGTGGCATGCTGAAGACTTCACCTCTGCACTTCCACCTTAGTTTATTCTGATTTACAAGAGACTGTGTCATCAAGTAATGTAATGCAATCTAGAGCGTTCTTTCCAGTCCACAGAGGAATGTGAAAAAATGGTGTTTAGCCTTTACTGATGCGTGACCGGGAAAACATTGGCAGCAGCAGTAGTACAATAGAGACATTATATGAGAAATAATTATAAAAACTGTAGAGAAAAAGAAGAAACTGAACCATCAACATGGGCCTACACCCAGATGTCAAGGGTGTTGGCCCATATAAAAAATAAATGCTAAACAGCTTTTTTTTTTTAGCAATTGCAACAGTGCCACAATTTAAAATAGTACAAAGTAAGTCCAATTAAGAAGGTCTTACAGGGTGTAAACAATTATGGTAAGAAAATCCTGAGCTTCTCAAATAGATTGGTTTGTTACTTATTATAATCAGCAATCCAAACAGCAGTAATCCCGAGGATGAGGTAGGGCTATGACAGAATGAGGAAGATGATGGACCGGATTCACAGATCCGGTGTGAGTTAGGTGCGGACAGACCCACACCTAACTCACCCGTTCTGCCCCCATCCTGCCCCCATCTTTTTAGGTACTTTATGGCACTTATGAATGCCATTGGACTACCTTAACTATCCGTGCAATGTCCTCACGGACATTGTTGCTACCCATCTACCACCTCCCTCCTCGGCTAATCTAAATACCCCCCTCCCACTTTTTCCCAGACCCTCCCTCCCCCAAGGCGGCCTCTTTTTACCTAAAATACTCCTGGCGGTCTTTAAAGACGAAGTGGTACATAGATTACGCATGCGCAGTATGTCCTTTACTACAGATACACACCTAAGAAGCGACTGCTTCTTAGATGTGAATCTGGCCTGATGAGAATACTGCTGTAGAAAGCAATATACAGTCAGGTCCATAAATATTGGGGCATCGACACAATTCTCATATATGGGCTCTATACACCACCACAATGGATTTGAAATGAAAAAAACAAGATGTGCTTTAACTACAGACTTTCAGCTTTAATTTGAGGGTATTTACATCCAAATCAGGTGAACAGTTTAGGAATTACAACAGTTTCTATATGTGCCTCCCACTTTTTAAGGGACCAAAAGTAATGGGACAAACTAAACAATCCTAAATCAAACTTTCACTTTTTAATACTTTGTTGCAAATCCTTTGCAGTCAATTACAGCCTGAAGTCTGGAACGCATAGACATCACCAGATGCTGGGTTTCATCCCTGGTGATGCTCTGCCAGGCCTCTACTGCAAATGTCTTCAGTTCCTGCTTGTTCTTGGGGCATTTTCCCTTCAGTTTTGTCTTCATCAAGTGAAATGCATGCTCAATCGGATTCAGGTCGGGTGATTGACTTTACCATTGCAAAACATTCCACTTTTTAACCTTAAAAAACTCTTTGGTTGCTTTTGCAGTATGCTTCGAGTCATTGTCCATCTGCACTCTGAAGCGCCGTCCAATGAGTTCAGAAGCATTTGAATGAATACGAGCAGATAATATTGCCCGAAACACTTCAGAATTCATCCTGCTGCTTTTGTCAGCAGTCACATCATCAATAAATACAAGGGAACCAGTTCCATTGGCAGCCATACATGCCCACGCCATGACACTACCACCGCCATGCTTCACTGATGAGGTGGTATGTTTTGGATCATGAGCAGTTCCTTTCCTTCTCCATACTCTTCTCTTCCCATCACTCTGGTACAAGTTGATCTTTGTCTCATCTGTCCATAGGATGTTGTTCCAGAACTGTAATGGCTTTTTTAGATGTATTTTGGCAAACTCTAATCTGGTCTTCCTGTTTCTGTGGCTCATCCTGTGGTGAACCCTCTATATTGACTCTTGTGATGTCTTCTCTTGATTGTTGACTTTGACATATATACACTTACCTCCTGGAGAGTGTTCTTGATTTGGCCAACTGTTGTGAAGTGGTTTTTCTTCACCAGGGAAAATATTCTTCTGCCATCCACCACAGTTGTTTTCTGCGATCTCCCATGTGTTCTTTCCTTTTAAGAATGTTCCAAACAGTTGATTTGGCCACACCTAATGTTCTTGCTATCTCTCTCTATCTCTGATGGGTTTCTTTTGATTTTTCAGCCTAATGATGGCTTGCTTCACTGATAGTGACAGTTCTTTGGATCTCATATTGAGAGTCGACAGCAACAGATTCCAAATGCAAATGTCACACTCAAAAATAAGAGGCACATATAGAAACCGTTGACCTGATTTGGATGTAAATACCCTCAAATTAAAGCTGAAAGTCTGCAATTAAAGCACATCTTGTTTGTTTCATTTCAAATCCATTCTGGTGGTGTATAGAGCCCAAAATATAAGAATTTTGTCAATGTCCCAATATTTATGGACCTGACTGTATCTACTGAGGGAACCAGGATTAGAAGAGACGGAGAGAGGAAAGACAGGGCAAATGACAAGGAACAGAGACAAGAGCACTCATTCACACAATTACCACAGCCACACACCACGGAAGGGAGAGAGCAAAATAACACTGTGAAGGCAAGGTAATACTTGGAAGGTAAGGTAACACTGGGAATGCAAGGTAACAAACACAGCAAAAGCAGATCAGCTAGGCCAAATCAGAATAGGTAGTAGAGTGACCTAATGCTATAACCAGCAGCTTGATAATGGAGCTGCCGATTCTTTTATAAAGGCTGCTGACACCCTATGACCCATACTTTCATTGGCTGGTTTCCTGGCTGTAACCTAGAAACCAGGACACCAATAGAAAAGAAGTAATGAGAGCATGCGTATGTCCAAAGGTCTGGCGGCACTGCCAAGAGAGAGCACCTACGTGTCAGGAAATGCTGGTCTGGTGGTAAGGTATTTCCTTTACATGCTATCCTGTTGTCCATGATTGCATGTAACAGTTATGGTTATGTAGCTTTTTGTTAACCAGTCAAATCAGTGACATGACAACCTACTACTGCATCTGAGTAATTCTTCGAGACAAATAGAAATGATTCAGACTTCTTTGGTTATCATATCTACATCTTCAGCATTATCACCCATTTTCACCAATCCTCACATATACAATTGGTTAATATTTTGTGAAAGGAGGTTGCACTATGTGTTTGCATCCTTATGCCCTCCACTAGTGGGATGGGGTATTTCACTTTAATTAAATAAGACAGTGCATGCTTTAGAGTTGCTGCAATAACAGATCAATCCTGACTTCTGTATACTTGCACCATTGACACAAAACTCTTACCAGAAATCAGCATCCTTTATAGGTTTTGATACTTACAATAAGAGATTTAAGTGCTGACTTTCACACAATATACTTCACATCAGTTGAACCATTTGAATAGTTTCTTGTTTTTTTATTTGTTGTGCTTAGCAATTGTTATACTGCTTTGTATTTTAGATCTGAGATACTGCTGTGTTTCACACAATAGTTACAATATCCTTCATAATCACATCAAAGTTGAATGATTTGAAGTAAAAGAAAAGGAATAAAAATACTCTTATTTTTGAGAAGTCACAATAAGGTTAAACCACTTAAATAGTTAAATAAAAGAAATGCTTGGTTGTTGTTGCTTTTATTATTGCTGCTATGAGTCACACATCACAATAGACTTACTTGCTTTAATAAATAATAATAATATATTTTTTTTTATTGCAGCTGTCACTAAAATGTGTTTTGTGTTTAAATATTAAGTATTACAAAGTAAAAGTTAATGCCTGTGCCTATACTAGGATCTTAATATAATGATATCAAGTATAATAATAACAGGGGTCTGGATTCACAGTTATGTAGTTTTCATCTTAAATGCGTTGTTTTAAGAATTGAGGTACTACGCTTGCATGGTAGATTATTTACGCTATCTACGTACCATTTCTGTACGTAGATTGTGTAAGCGTGATCTAGAGACAGCACTTACGCAATCTACGTACAAAAATGGTACGTAGATAGCGTAAATTAGCTACCACACATGCGTAGTACCTCAATTCTTTAAACAACGTACGTAAGACGAAAACTGCGTAACTGTGAATCCGGACCAGTATTACTGTTTAGACTTGAACTGAAACTTAGTACCCCTAAATATAAAACAGGATACATACCAAAACCAAATTTTCCTCCCGAATGGAATATGTGTGTGAGCACATACAAACACACCTCCCTTACATTACGGGTCTCTCTTGACATTTACAACTCCTGTGAATGGAAAATGGTGCAGAAGTCTGGAAAGGAACACAGAGAGAGTGCATGCCTATGCTCTACATTGTAACACCAAGGCAGGTCCTCTTGTGGCCCTCTGTCGTGAGGTGTTGGGAGGGTTATTCCTCCTATGTCTTGATGATTCAGCATACACTCCAAATGGGTAGCATGGAAAACCCGCTACAATCTAGACAGGCCACAAAGAATATATGGTAATCTGATCTCTGGCTCAGTCCTATATTACTGATAGGAGTTCTGACAGTGTACTCATTTTATAACTATATAGTGTTTGCTATAATCACATTCTCCATGTGCTAAACATTCCCCCTTTTGTAGCTTATTACGTATTCTGCAGTTCAGAGGCGGAACTAGCGAGTTGTGGGCCCAGGGGCAAAAATATGCTTTGGCCCTGATGCTATCCCAGGTAAACTTGTGGGGAGCTTCGGTGGTGTGGTGATGATGGCTGTGGACCCTTGTATCAGTATGGGCCCCGGTGCCATTGCACCTGTTGCACCAATGGTAGTTCTGCCCCTCCTGCAGTTGCTAGCCACAACCCTGCACACCTCGGTTGGCCCATACACCTGTATCCTTCTTCATGACCTAGTTCAATAAATGAACCAAAGCAATGTGCTTCTATGCACTCTTAAAGGTATTACCCCTAGAAGATAAAAACAAAAATTATTGATAGAGTGTAGGTACAAAACATCACATATAATGAGGTCCCAATGACCTTTGTTAACAATTGAATTGGGTTTTATATTCAAAAACCCCCCAAAAAATTATAGTTACAGCTCTAGGTAAACTGTACTGTTATTGAGAAACACAGACATATATTAATTGTAATTAAAATCAGAGAAGCTTATTAAGATCTGAGTAGGAACTGAGTAACTAAAACATATTATAACCACATTTACTTAAATACTTCATTTGGTACCTCAAAACGTGCCCCATCGTTTATTGTTAACAGTTTGCCTTTTATACAAACACTAAAAGCAGTCACAAACATCTGTGCAACAACTGTTTTTCTCAAGCGTTTATCCATCAGGGATATAATTAGTGTGCTTTATTATGTTATTAATCATTGGACACAACAGCTTATGTCTTAGCTCATTTAATAGGGGAAGGAAAAACAGTGTACTCTAGGAATAGCTTAGAAGAAGAAAAAATTCACTCTTGTCATGTCATAATTGCATAAGCAATATTTGCAGCAATATTCAGAATTTTCCCATCACCTTAGCTATTATGGGCCATATTCACAGATACGTTTTTTTTAATGTATAAAATAATGTTAATAACAAATAAACATCACTAGGAACAGTCAAGATCAGTCTCCATATTCCCATTGCCTTGCCTTTTTAAAGTGTAGTTATTACCGAATTGCTTTTCCTATGGAAAACATACAGAAATAGCCAGAAATGATGTACTGCACAAGTGCTTTGGCATTTAATTTGTACAGTATGGGCTTGGCTAAGCCCTTCCGTACAATTCAGTATTCCACACAGAATGGGTTCAATGCGGAATACTTAAGTTAGGGTCCTGGACACGAATCCAGCATCCGTACATAGGAGAGCAGTATAAGTGCCATGTTCTCCTGCGTATGGGATGTTGGATTTCAAAACCCGTATATATTAGCCTTGGCTAACCAATAGCGATCATACGATTGTAACCCTTAACTCTGGATCTGGCCCATAGCCAGTGTAGAATTCCACCTAGATGATACAGGTTGATCTGTATAATGTGATCAGCATGTGTGAGACAAGGTCAAGTACAGTACTTATATGCTTGACACTTGTAATTATGGGCCGGATCCAGACCTACGTAGGACACCCTACTTACGCACGCAAAGTACATAAGGGAGGTGTCTGGAGGAAAGGGCCCGTGTGCCCTCTAGATGTTATGTGCGGTTTCCGCAAGTAATACCTATGGTATGAAACTAAGTTCTGTATGATAGGATATCTACACAACGGGGCAGGTTCATGCTCACTGCCCGCCAAATGGGCAGGGGTGCAGATTAAAATTTTTACTACTCACTCGCGGATCAGTGGTCAACCTTTATTAGTATTTATGTATCTCAAACCATGGAGTAATATTGGAAGCCCAGCAACTATGATTAGAAATGATGTGGTTCCTTTAGAACTGACTTGTTTATGGGAGATAGAAACTGTGAGGGCAGATAACTTCCGTTGTTGCATAGCAGCACACCCCTATGAGGCATTAGAGGTAGTCCCCACAGTGCACATGTTACATTATTTATTTTGTTTAATGATGAAGAGCTGTATTTACAGATCCGTTAGTTCCAGGTGCGCAATTATACTCACGTACGTTGCAAGCCAACACCCATGACACTCCCCTTACACGGACGGGTTTTTGTTGACTTCCGCCTCCATAGGGCACCTTTATCTCTACATGTGCATGTATGTGCGTATAATACTTACGTATGTGCGTATGTAGCTAACCACGCCCTCAAATGGTCATTTAAATGCCTCCCCCACCCACTTTCATGTAACTTTGTCCGACGGGTTTTTCTTCCGCCTCCATAGGGCACCTTTATCTCTACATGTGCATGTATGTGCGTATAATACTTACGTATGTGCGTATGTAGCTAAGCTAACCCTCAAATGGTCATTTAAATGCCCCCCCACTTTCATGTAACTTTGTCCGTTTGAATTTCAACCACGCCCCTCCGCACATACGTCCCCCAGTGCGATTCACAAGTACGTGCCTAATGGACTTCCGTGTGTAAATTCAACGTAAATAGCGTAAATAAAGTTACTACGCATGCGCAGTTACTCCGATCCTAAAAATACACACGAAACTCTGTGCAAAAACGGATCTGTAAATACGGCCCAAAAAATATAATCAGGGGCCAGATCCAGAACAACGCTTGTCAGCGAATTTACGCTTGGTGGACACGTAAAATCGCGTTTTGGTAAGTACTGCACATGCGCACCATAGAAAATACGCTCCGTAACGTAGCGTAATTGGGAACGTATGGGCCATTCACGTATGTGTCGCGTAAATACTTACGTGTGGGCGTGCCAATTTTACGCGCATCCAAAATACGTCTGAAATACGTGAAGTAGGCGGGGGGTGGTATTTAAAGTGTACAGTATGGGAGTGCTTAGCTGCGTAAAT
>WWET01002262.1:169375-179756 GCA_011038615.1 Limnodynastes dumerilii
CATCTGTTAAATGTGCAATTCTCATTTTTTTAAATTCTATTTTATCAGAGATAGTTCTTTTTTTAATAAACAAACAAGCTGTTTAAGTACATATTTTGTGTGAACTTACCTCCGTACTCACACTAGCTGTCACTATTACATATGCACTGTCAAACAAGGGGTCAGTAAGTGGGCCATCCTAGTAACATTTTCATTCAGTGCAGTATTTAAAATGAATTAGTACCCATTATGTCGACATAGATGTATCCAAGAAAGGACTCTAAGGTTTATTAATCACTGTTCATTAGCAGAGGTACAGACAGATTCTTTAATGCATATTAGTAGAGACTTGAGAACAAATGCTTTGTAAAAATGACTTATCTCTGGCTCTGAAGCTATTATCTTGGCAATTACCATTTTACGATCAATGTTTCTGCCACTTTCAGTGGATGAGCAGCTCAGCCATGTAGGGGTGAGTCTGTAGTGACTCCTACTCAATTTAGTCATAGCACATTCACCATGAGTGATATATACAAATGATGTCAATAGAGTTACTACAACTGTAGAGTAGAAAAGAGTAGAAAATGTATCTTTGTGTTTATACTAATAAAATATTTTGAAAAGCAGAAATGTCAGCATCGTTATAAAAGCCTACAAATAATAAAAAAAACCCACACGTGTTATAAATGAGTGCACTTAAAGTTAAATATGACATGTAGTAAGCTTCTAACACCAAAGATCTCTGGTGTTTACTACATTAGCGTTTTAAGCTGGCTACACTCTGGGGTAGTTTCTAGAAGTGCAACTTTTTCAAAATACAGCTCATGTTTTGAAGCCCCACCTGCATCACAATGCACCTGTACATACTATATGTATCAAACTGTTCCCATAACCCTCTGCATGTCCACAAAGGCGACCCTAAACACAGAAATGAAGGGGAATAGTTACACTGAAAATCGGGTTTTAGTACACACTGAAGATTTCTCCTGACATTGTGGAATCAATGATCGCAAAAATTATGAGTTTCCAAAACTACAATCACAAAACTTCTGTTCCTACAGAATCGTTGGACCATACACACTGGTAAAATGTCAGAGCGAACTGATAGCTACTGTGTGATCTGCACTTACAACCAGTGTGTACTCAGCATTTACCAGAATCCCAGTTGGAGCAATTTGACCCAAAAATCTCATCTTGCTATTGTCAATTGCAATTGTTTTAGATCAATCTGGATATACGCTGAATTTATGGATGTCATTCCATTACTAAAGAGACCAAATATTACACAGCTACTATGTGTTCTCCAGAATGATCATCTATGAGAAATGAATAACTAACGAAGAGATGATCTGAAATAATAAGGGCTGGAAAATACAGTCCTGATAAATAAGGCCCTCTGAGGCGATAAAAGTGAGTTACAAATGTTGGGCCGGATCCAGCGTTAAGGGTTTAACGTTAGCCTCATTTGTCCAGCTTCCCGCATGCAGGAGCACAGGGCACTACACGCAAATGCGAGGACCGTACCCAGAACCCTACCTCAAGTATTCCCCACAAAACCCTTCCACGTGGAATACTGAATTGTATGTTAGGGTTTAGCCAAGCCCTTACTGTACAATGTAAATGCCAAGCTCCACCCACCATGCATATATCATACGCGTGCTTTCCGTGCAGAGAATAAACTCCATACGCATCAGGTGGCTGCATTCCGCATGGATTTTCTATGCACGGCTTATGTGTAGTACATCATTTCAGGTGAAGTACAGAGATAGCCTGACTTTATCAAGTCGGAATCTAGTCCGTTGAGTGAATGTAATTAATACAGTATAAAGCATCATACCGATACCATAAGCATCCATGATGCATATCGGAAATAGGGACCTGATCTAAAAGGGTTAAAGGTTCGTTATGTGAAGAAATTACAGTATTGATGGAAAATAAAAACAGGTATTCCCAGCAAAAATAGCAAAATTAAATATTTCTAATAGTTAAGAAAATGTTATATATAAAGAGAAAGTTGCAAGTAGTTTTTCTTTCTAATTCAATTTCATGCTGTATGTTGGGAAAATAAACAAGTGTCGTATCATTTACTCTCCTGGTGTCACTTTTCAGACTACAATTAAAGCTAGCCTGGCTCTGAACCCATTTAAGAGCTCCCTTATGTGGAATAATTCACCCAGTGTCAGCCGCTGGGAATGCCTAATATTTCATAGGGCAACAGCCCTTGGCCTCTGCGGTGTTCAGCCTTAACAGGTTAAAGCGAAAGGAAGCCAGGGACTTATTTTCAGCGATGGGCGGTAAGGGAAACCTCAGTGATCATTTACCAAATATCCATTTAGGTAAAAGAGCATCTATCATGGATTAAGTGTGTGGTGAAATTCTCCAGGCACTCTTATACAGGCAGAATGAAGGGGAATAGCAGTAAGAGCAGAACTGTGAGTCTGATTTTTCCGAGCCTCTTTCATTGTGTCTGGTTTGTGTACAGACTTGGAAATGAGAAAGCAAGACTTTCTATGAATGACAACATTGAAGTGGTTAAGACACCTTGTAAATGGTTAGCCTTCTTATTTGGCTTTAGTAATCTTCAGTGGCTTTAAATCTCCCTTTAACCCTACATTATTTGCTTAGTTAAGAGAAGTGAAATAAAAGTTTGACCCCCTGGGATTCCATAAGACGCAGTGCTGCACTCCTTTCAAGTGAACCTAATTTATAGAGTTTGCATTTTAAAAATCATTTTTTGCATCTAATCTACATGGAACAAAAAATAAAAGAAAGTCCAATAATCCATATCATATATACAATAAGACTATAGGTCTTATGTAGACCTGTACTCAAAACCAAACTTATCCTGTGTGCGCATATGTGAATGCAAATATTGGGCTGTAATGCAAAATCCAAAGGCACGTGCTCCAAAGCTCTGAATCCCTCGGCTACTATGGCAGGCTACATATACAAGGCAGCCAAGATCAATGCAACTGTATGACCAGATAGTAACAGATGTAACAAATGTGTATATAAATGGAAGAGGTGCAGCCAAGGACCAAAAGTGACAACTGTGTAACTACAAGGAACAAAAGACAAGTCCAGTGCTCCATATAACACTTTGTGTCAGCACATACATAAAAAGGAGGCTTAGTTCACAATATAGCTATATTGGGTTAAGTTCACCTGCCCAATGTCAAGGAACCTCCTGTAGGTGAATCCCTATCCGTTTGCTATATGTGTACTCAGCAGGTCTGGCGCTCCATAAAAACATTATATAACACTATGTGTCAGCACATACATAAAAAGGAGGTTAGTAGTTACTAAAGTTTAAATAAAGTAAATTAAGTTTAATGTCCATGATGCTGGACGGGCAGCCAATGCAGGTGCTTAGCATGCCATGGTTTACCTGCAGGTAGCAGACTTAGTGACTCTGGGGGATGGAGATAGGACCTGGCCTCCCTTCCCCTGACAGGGAAAGTGTACATTCCCCCCTTAACTTTGGCAACAATGTTAAAGATGTGAAAACTCCCCTGGGTATATGAACCAGGTAAGGTTGGTTTCAAGGAACAGAAGGATGAATAACCTCCTGCTGCTTTATGATTTTGCACCATATAAGAAGGCTCTGTAAACCCACGGATGCATGTATTTTTTGCAGTGTAACTTGGTGTATCCTGCTGTAAGATCTTATCACTTGTACCTATGACTATTCATGTGTTAGAATTTTAAGCACAGACTTTAAATTTATTGTCTGTGTGCTCAGGAGCACAATGAGTGAAAGTTGTAGAAAGAGTTGTGGAAAGAGATACTGAGCACTAAATATCACCTTCCCAGTTCAATCACCTCTAGAAGATTTTAATAGATATTGAGGATAGAATCATTTAAGCAAAAAATATCCTTATATTCTACAATGAAAGCATTAAATGGTTAAAGTGGGTTTGGAAAAAAAACTAACATGTTCTACATATAAATAGCAGAGAAATGGAAGTGACTAATAATAAAAGAAGAAATCATTACTTATTCAGCTCCTATTAGCAGCCTGCACTAAATCATGTAAAATGTACTTTATTAAAAGGTAGGTTCTCTGATGGACTAATAAATAATAAATAAGGTGCAGTCAAAATCAGTGTAGAAACTTGTTCAGCCTCTACACAGTTCAGTGAGCTGATATATTCCAAATTTGAAGTGTCTTTTTATGTGTTAATCATAATTCAGATTAACTTTCATTAATGGGCATTTAGAAAGTGCAAAATCACAACGAAAATTATCTTTATGGTCAACTTTATGTAAAGCCAAGCATTTTTATAAGTGAGTTTGCACTTGAAGTTGGCTAGATCAGCATCTTGCCTTGCTAGAAGCCATTACAGACCTACAGGATAAATCTAGACCTCAGCTGGGTGAGGACTTTTAGGGTTAAGGTCATGGAAGAAGAGGGTTAGGGTAGGGGAGTCTATGTTTAGGTTGCAGGGATGAGAGACTTAGGATCAGGCTGTGAGGAGGAGAGTCTTAAGGTTAGGCTACGGGGTGGAGAGTCTTAGGGTTAGGCTGCGAAGAAGGGAGTCTTAGGATTAGGCTGTGGGAAAAGAAAGGTTAAAGTGTGGCTGTGGGGGAGGGAGGCTTAGGTATAGGGTCATGAGTAAGGGAGGGTTAGAGTAAGGATTAGGGAAAGTTTTGGGGTAAATTTATACTTACCATTCAGAGCACCATCTTTGGTTCTTTGCCTCTTCCAATTGATTTACCAGCCAGTTCCGAGAGAAAGGTCATTCTCAGTGAACACCCACACCTATATGCCATGACCCCGAGTGTACCTTTTTTAATCATAAAATGTTGCAGGATATGAAATGGTTTTTTAACACTTTGCATGCCCAGAAAACATGATTATGTCAAAGCACATAATAAATAATTGTACCGTTTAAACACACATTACATACAAAGGTGTTATGATGCTATGATGAAAAATACTTAAGTATGACACTTTGAAGAGTATTGAATGGCAATTGCCTGGCCCTATTGCAGATTCATACACACACATAACAAATGCTTGATGGTCTTTACAGAAATGTAAACATATCAGGTCATCGGCCGGATTCACAGTTAGAGCATATTTCTGTATGTTAGCCTCCGTTGCAGAGGCTAGCTTTCAAGATTGGTGACCCACAACCCCACATGCAGGAGAGCAGAGCTACTATATGCAGATTGGGGATCCACCAGTAGGATCCTACCTAAAGAATACTGAATTATAAGTTAAGGCTTAGCAAAGCCCTTACTGTATGACTGAAATCCTTACACCCACCCCCCTTGTGTATCCCCTAAGCATGGGGGTGAACACGCCCCACGTGCGGGGGCTCAGATCCACAAGGAGCGCAGCATCAGTCAGCAGTGTTCCATTGCACATACGCATACAGAAAACGATTGGGATCCACATTGGAAATGGCCCTATTTCAATAGGGTCACTCGCTCCCAGCCAGTTCCGAAGTGGCTGGGATATTGACTGCTTATGCCTCAATGAGGTAAGTAAGTATCCCAAACCCGCTTCCTAACCCTAACCCTTCCCCCTGCAGCCTAACCCTCAATCCCTGGTGGCGGCACTTCCAAAACTGAAAAGGTGCGTATTTAAAAAAATTCTTACACTGCTGCCATTCGAAATAGGGACAGCCGAAAAGCAACTTTCGGCTGTCCCTACTTCGTAATGTAGCCTTCGCATCAGGAACTCGCAATAAAAAAAACCTGGGTACTCAAACCCAATACATATTCCCCAGAATAAAATCACAAAAGCTTCAGTCAAATAAAGATATCTGAAAACAGGTGAAATTAAATGCTGGCAAAGTACACTGTTATCAGTGACACAGATGACTTTATGTCTTCTGTTTGGCATTTTACAATACCTGCTGATAAATTAAGACATCAGACAGGGTACATTTTCCCTTTATTCAGTAATTCCTTAGTGGTATCTTTCTTAGTGATTACAATAGCAAATAATGAAATAAAAAAAATAAAAAAAAAACAAGAAATCAATTAGATGTCATTTAAATTAGCTGGGTACCTGATTCGTGTGGAAAAAGCGGTAAATCTCACATCACAGGACCATGTCTGTGTAACCATAAGCAGATGTTAAACATTCAGCAACCAATTCAGAGAGGAATTACTCTGCAGAAAATAATTGCTACCTGCTGATGAGAGACATAAAATGAAATTGAGCAGCGTGCTGGGTATAAACTGCCACTTTCAGCCTGCCGTCTCTCTCTCTTACCCGAACCCTGAGCTGTCTTGTTTATGGGAGAAATGGGGAAAGGGGAAATAAAAGAACATTTTTCTTCTCATACAAACTAGGTTCATTGCTTTTGTTGTAGTTGGAAGGATGTAATGACAGTCTAGAAGCAACAACACAGGCGTTTATCCGCTATACTGTGAGTCACAAAATGAAAATGATTTTTCATTAAAATAAATCTTTATTAAACAGAAACTACAACTGAGATTAATTAACAGCATGAACTTGGGAATATATTATACAGCTAGCTCAAAGGTAAACTGGAAAAAAGACTACAGAACAATTCTGCATTTTCTGTCTGAAAAAAGATTATAACATAAAACAAAATTAGACACATTTTTAAAGTTTACCATCCTAAGTAAATTACTATATTCTAACACTCATTGATAGATCATATATCACAAACTCAGCTGCAATCAAAGATGTCCATAATCATTTTTTTTAATAAGTGAAGTCGGGATTCACAGTTACAGAGTTTTTCGTCTTACGTCTTTAGACCGTGCTTACGCAATCTACGTACAGAAATGGTACACAGATAGCGTAAATAGGCTACCACGCATGCATAGTAGCTCCATTCTTAAAAAGAACCAGGGCCCCATAGGGCCGCAGGGAAGTAAGCTGCAGGCATGGGACTGCTAAGGCACCAGACAGACAGGGTTAAAAAAGTTAAGGGTGGGTTTAGTTAGGTAGAGGGGGGGTGGAGTTATAGAGGGTGGGGGGTATTAGGTTTTATAAGGGGCAGGAACAGGAAAGAGGTTCTCTTCTGAAGAAAATTTTCCCTCCGTCCTTCGCTTAGAAGTGTTATTTTGTATTAACTTTTGCTTTTCAGACGGAACATGGTGGGGCGGTAGTGGTTAGGGGTTCAGCAAAAAAGGAGGATTGGCGCAAAGGGGGAGTTACGGGGATTGGGGGTGGTCCGGTCGTAGAGCAGCACAACCTATGTTGCGGGGATACCCTATCGCGCCGGTGGGGTCCTGTCGGTTGCCACTTTCCAATGGGTCGAGTGCTGCTGGATGGCCGGACGGGGGGCGCCCAGGTCAGTGGAGACTGACCTATTGGTTTTAGTTTGCTGAACTTGCCACCTGCTTGTGGGCCACCTAGTTCATCATGACTGTTTACGTAGTCTCTAAATTCATATAGTCTATTCTAATTTGGTCCAATTATAAATAAACATGTTCCCTATTTTATAACCCAGCTATCGGTGTCTCTGTCTCTGTGTGGTGCGTGAGTGGGCCCTATGTCATTTGCTGCTTAACAACGTACGTAAGATGAAAACTACGTAACTGTGAATCTAGACCTAAAGTATTATGGAATATGCAGAAAACTATTAAAACAATGGAGTTTGCCAGGAGGAATAAGATATTGGGAAAAGTGAGACGTTTCAGGGATACAATATTTGTTAGAAATTAGTACAGATACATCATAAGTAAAGGGTTTGTAGATACAGCTTAATTTACCATTACTATGATCTGCTGTTTGTATGATGTAATGAAAATGACAAAATTTTATATAATGCATTGTGCACAGACTGGTTTATGTTATACAGGGATTGGTATAATTTGGTAGGTACTGGCAGGTATAAAGTAAGCACCACAACTATATATAATATATACTAAGACAATTAACAGTCTATGAAAAACCAGCCCAAACTGACACAGTGCAGTGGGATAGGAGTAGGGGGTAGATCCAGAACTACGTTTGCCGTACGTTTATTTGCGTAGTGCATTTTTGTGCGCGTATATTCTATACACTCCCCTAGGCACACCCCTTGAACGTACGTATTTTGTCAAGATCCGCTTTTCAAACCCTACCTTAAATTTTGCCAACGTAACCGCAGTGATCCGCACACGTACGTATGGCCAACGCGTATTTACGCAGCTAAGCACGCCCATACTATACAATTTAAATACAAACCCCCGCCTACTTAACGTATTTCAGACGTATTTTGGACTCACGTAAAATTGGCACGCCCACACGTAAGTATTTACGTGACACATACGTGAATGGCCCATACGTTCACAATTACGCTACGTTACTGAGTGTATTTTCTATGGAGCGCAAGCGCAGTACTTACCAAAAGGCGATTTTACATCTCCGCCACGCTTACTTCGCTCACAAGCGTTGTTCTGGATCTGGGCCTAGATGTATACCGGGTTTCTTCCTATATACTTCTATGAATTTGGAGCCTTTTCAATATAGAGATTGTGGCCTTGATTCACATCTAAGAATCAATTTTTTTTCTAGGTGTGGATTGACTGCGCATACGTTGTAAGTATATTTCCACAACCGACGTAGTGAGATTAGAAAGAAGGTACGTGCCAGGGCTTCCTACAAAGACAGTTAAGTAAAGTGTGTGTGTGGGTGGGAGTGGGGGTCAGTTGAATGACCACCCAGTCTGTTCTACAATATAAATCAAAAAGTGCAACAAAGTAACGGCGCTAGGGTGCAAACACAGAGAATATCCAAGTTACCTCATAAATCTGATGTGCTATCAAAGGGAACATATGCAGGTAACTACAAGAGTGTCAGCAACATTGAAACACACCGGTCCAATAAGACCACTTGCAATAACAAATAATATCTTTCTGAGCCTATGAGTGTATTATACTGTATTCTATATTCTTGTCAGGAAAGCAGTATTTTAGGATCTACAAGAGAGAGAAATAAAAAGAGAAAGGGGAATAGAGAGGGAGAAAAAGATAAAAAGAGAGAAATAGGGATAGAGAGAAGGAGAAAGAGAGAAAAAGAGAGAAAGAAAGAAGGAAAGAGAGAGAGAGAGAGAGAGAGAGAGAGGTAGAGAGAAAGAGGGATAAAGAGAAGGAGAAAGAGAAAAGGAGAGAGATAGAAAGAAAGAACGAAAGAAAGAAAGAGAGGAATAGAGAGAGGGAGGGAGAAATAAAGAGAGAGCGGGATGGAGATAGAGAGGGAGGTAGAGAAAGAAAGAGAAAGAAAGAAAGAAAGAAAGGAATAGGGAGAGAGAGAGAGAGAGAGAGAGAGAAAGAGGGATAGAGAGAGGGAGGGAGATAGAGAGAGAGAGAGAGACAGATAGATAATCGGGGTATGCAAATTTCTTTTGCAATGATGAGAAGTGTTTCTTACCTGTGTAATTTCTATATAGAAAAGTTTCATGGGGCTGGATCCAGGATTAGTAACGATAGGCGATTTTTGTCCATCCATGAAATGCAGAATTGCGTGTTTGTACAGGAGGGGGCTGGCACACTCACTATGCATACGAGATACACATGGTGGGTGGGCATAGGTATTTAAATTGTAAATCAAAAAGTGCAACAAAGTAACGGCGCTAGGGTGCAAACACAGAGAATATCCAAGCTACCTCGTATGTCTGATGTACTATCAAAGGGAACATATGCAGGCAACTACAAGAGTGTCAGCAACATTGAAATATGACAAAATTCAAATATACCATGCGTGACAACACAGAAACCAGTCTCTGTCCCAAAATCTCAGTAAGTATATGACAGCTTACAGTTCGATGGTTGTAAACAGACACTGGATCAAAGTCAGAGCAGAACGGGTATTTTACCCGTGGTGGTCCAGACGCTGCAGGTAACTTGGATATTCTCTGTGTTTGCACCCTAGCGCCGTTACTTTGTTGCACTTTTTGATTAATATTTTCGTCAGAAGGTTTGTTACTACCTTGCAATATATGTTTTGGCTGCATAAGGGTTATAGAGGCGCTACTTATATTCCTTCTTGGTGTGTTTTTGACTCTGTTCTACAATATGCCTGCTTTTAGCTGCAAAACACACATGAAATAATAGATTGGGATAACTATAAGGGGCAGATTTTATACTGCCTTATGTGCTTCTGGACTGGCCCATCACGTAAAGCTACATCATGTATTTTAACTAATAGACCTTAGAAGTGTATAGGAATACAGGCATTGGTTTCATTTTTACTTCAATGAGAGTAGTGGTCAGTATGTTCTTCGCATGCGCAGGAATTCTGAATTGAGTGTGGCTCCCCGTTTGCTCTCAGCCAGTTCCGGACTGGTCTGGGATATCGATGGCTTATGCCACGATGAGGCATAGCAATCGACCCACAGAGCACCAAACACGGTGCTCCGAAAGGTAAGTAATTATGCTATCCCCAACTCACTCCCTAACCCGATCTCTAAGTCCCCCCCCCGCAGCC
>WWET01002262.1:210518-228385 GCA_011038615.1 Limnodynastes dumerilii
TATGAAGAGAAGTTAAATTAGATAGAATGTCGGGCTCTTTTTTTAGAACCTCCGATCGAAGGTCTGACGATTTCTCCGGTGAGGGTAGTTCCAAAGAAGACCCCAGGCAAGTTTAGTTTAATACAACATTTGTCTTATCCCGAGGGTTCATCCGTTAACGATGCTATCGACCCTGCGGTGTGTTCGGTGTCGTATCAGTTGTTTGAGCAGGCATTGGAGATGGTCCGCTCATGCGGGCACCTGGGCCGCATGAGCGGACCATCTCCAATGGCTAAACTTGATATCGAGCCGGCGTTCCGTTTGTTGCCGTTGCACCCCGACTCATTTGTTTATATGGAGTTCAAGCTACCCCAGTTATTTTGCAGATCGCTCGCTGCCCATGGGTTGTTCCATCACCTTGTTCGAAAAGCTGAGTACGTTTTTGCACTGGTGTATCAAAATTGGGGCGCAGCACAAATTTATCGCCCATTACTTGGATGACTCTTTTGTTTGTCGGCCCGGCTGATAGCGAGGCGTGTAAACAGGCCTTGTTTTCTGTCAAGTCATTATTTTGGCATTTGACAAAACCGAGGACCCTTCGACGTGCCTCTCTTACCTGGGGATCGAAATCGACACGGTGGCGAAGTTGTGTCGCCTTCCTTCCGATAAGGTCCAGAAAATTAAATTGATCCTTCTGGACCTCCGTGGTCGTCGCCGGGCGCTCTTACAGAAAGTTCTGTTGCTTCTGGGTTTGCTGAATTTTGCCTGTAGGGTCATTCCTATGGGTAAAATTTTCTGCAGGCGTCTGGAGAGGTCAATGGCGGGTGTGAAGGCTTCGCATCACTTCGTTCATTTCTCCAGGGATCTTCAGGGTGACATGACTGTTTGGTTAGAGTTTTTAGAATCCTTCAATGGAGTACGCATTTGGACTCCACCAGCGGCCTCTAATGTCTATTTAGAATTGTTCACAGACGCTGCTGGGTCCAAAGGTTTTGGCGCATAAATTCAGGGGGAATGGTGCACCATGGCCCCCCAGTTGGTTTGAGTTAGGAATCACAGGCAATCTGTGACCATAATATAGTGTTCTGGTATGACAATTTGGGGGTGGTCCAGGCTATCAACAGCCAGAAATCCACGCCCCCCCTGCCATCAGATTGTTACGCCATTTAATTTTGATTTGTTTGAAGTTCAATATTAATTTTAGAGCACGGCTTGTCCCTGGGGTGTCGAATGTACTTGCGGATGCCTTGTTCCAGTTTAACTGGGTTAGGTTCAGGGAATTGGCGCCTAATGCTAATCAGGTTGGCTTGTCTTGCCCATGTCATCTGTGGAAGGTGGTTCAGCCGGCCTAGAGAATTGGCAGCACGATCCCTGGCCCCCAGTACTTTGAGGGCCTATGAGAGTGCGTGGGATCAGTGGGTCAGTTATAAGAGGGCATGTGGGCATGTCTGGGAGCAGTTGCTGAGAGGGAGAGCTGTTTCACAGCAGCCATTTTGGAGACTTTAAGGGGTGTCTCCTAGGTAAGTTGGCTCTCAATTTATAAACATATATATGGGACCCAACATTGGGACTCTCAATTTTAGAGTTAGGACCACCATATACAGAAAGGCCTTAACGGTGGATGGTGGCTTATCCCATATTTGATTAAATATGTGTAACAAACATTTCTGTGTTTTATTTTACAGATAGAACAGTAGAGTTTGTTACTGGTTTATGGCAGTGTGCTATGACTATTTTTTCCTTTTGTTTCTGTGGCAAGCAGATTAACCCCTGCCTTTCACACACCTGTTTAATATATACCTATAAATTGATTGAGCAACTTCCATTCTGTTTTTATTTATTTTATTTTTTTTCAGTTATAAGAGGGGTAGAGTGGTGTCAGGTAAGGCGGATGGGGATGTGCTCTGGGATTGGCTTTGGCGGGAATTTCAGGCTGGTAGGTCGAAGGCTTCCATGTCCACCCTCCTTGCAGAAATTTCCTACTTCACCAGGCTGCGGGGCAATTTAGATTTTACCAAGAATTTCTTTATCTCTAGAGTTTTAAAAGGGTGGGCCCGTACTAGGGTGCCTCCGGGGATGCGTGTTGGCCCATTGATTTGTCTCTGTTAGCAAAATGTATTCAGGAGGTTGGTAATGTGGCCTTTGATCAGTTCGAGGTTAAACTATTTCGAATCACATTTGCAATGGCGCTCTTCGGCGCTTTTTGGGTTTCTGAGTCAATTTCTTGTAAAATTCACCATTCCAAAATGGATCAATTAGCAAGAGGTAGATGGATTGTACTGAACCAGCAGTCCTCTACCAGCATATGCCCAGTTTATTTAGCGCAGCAGTATCTTAGAGGGGGTTATCCAGGGGGGTCAAAGAAGTTCTGAAGTGTACTCTCCCCCGGGTTGGGATTTGGATTGGTTAGGTTTTAGGGGGATGTGGTGGGAATTGTTTTATTTGTTGTTTTCCCGTATGGTGAAGGTTTTTGGGCTGCCTTCCTGCTTAATTATTTTAGGGGGGAACGATTTGGGGCATATTACATCCTGTGCTCTAGAGCTGGCAGTCAAACGTGATATTACAGTCATTCATGCCCGTTATCCTGGATTGCTCATTGTGTGGTCAAAAGTAATACCCAGAAGAACCTGGAGGGGGCCCGGTTCTATCAAAGGGTTGGATAGGGTGCGAAAATAGCTGAATAGAGCCATCAATAAGTTCCTGATTGCCTTGGTAGGCAGAGGTATTTCCCATCCTCTCATTGGACATGAGTCGGTTGTTTTGTACACAGGGGATGGGGTGCATCTCTCTAATGTGGGGAATGTGATTTTTGTTCAGGCCCTATTTGATTTTCTAGGGGGTTATTAGGTGGCGGGCATAGGCACGGGGTGCCTTTGCTTTGGCAATAGAGGTGGTGTGTCACTATTTTATGTGTGGCGCAAGAAAAGAAAAGGGGGAAATGTCTGCTTGCAGAGGCGCACCTCTTCCTGTTAATGCCGGGTCGTCCGCCCCATGACGGGGTCTTGGTCTGCCTCCTCCCGGATGGGAGGTGTGCACTTTGAAGAGGTGGAGCCGGGGGAACGGTTTGGAAGGTGGGGGCGCCTTAATTTACAACTTGGTTGCTTCTGATTATGGATCCTGAGGTGACACACCTACCTGCTATACCACCTTGTCTCACCCCCAAATGTTATAGTCCAAAGACTACAATTCATAATACATTCTCCTTTATATTATTCAATAAATCTATGCCCCATTTTAAATCCAATAAAGTTGTCCGTGTTTTTATAGTATGAATGTTGGGTACTGTGAGTGAAGTACTCAATCATGGTTCATTTAATAAGACCAAGCATTGTATAGATGGGAGGGACAATAAACGACCGATTTGGCCTGCAATCACAGTATTATCAACAAAGGGTTAATATTCTAGAACTCTCTGATAGGGATTAGTGCTAATTGGTGGATTGTAGTAAGGGGTGGAAGGTTAGGTCAGGTGACAGAGTTTAGATAAGGGTTAGGTCAGGGCGTGTCAGTTTCTCTTTGATGTCTCGACAGTGCGCACCTCTTTCTGTTAATTGGCCTTAGTCTGCCTTTCCTCTTTAGAGTGGTCTTCTTAATGGGCTGAAGGGTTTTCAGTAGTTGTTCCTCTTCGTTGGACTCGTTTTGGCTACAGTTCCCCTCCTTATGTCTTACCTATTGTTGTTTACTTTGTTCTTTCCTGTGATCACTTTATTAAAATGATCAGTATGTCATAGTTTTTATTGGTGGAGTAGGCTTGTGTTTAATTGACCAGTTGGCTTCTTTTTCTCATGTATATGCAGGTTTAGTGTTCCTGAGTCACAAGGCCTGGATCACGAGGCATTTATATATTTATTCGGTAGCCTATTTTTATTTTATTTTTTATTTTTTTAAAGCGATTCGTCTCTGCAAGCTCCCCCAAGTTGGAATATTAAATGTTAAGGTTTTAGAGGTATAAGAAAACTATGGACTGTCCCAATGCTTAATTATTCATTTAGGGAGTCACTTGACTTGGGTTATTCCTCCTCCTGTGCTATTAAATTGGTAATTAAAAGTGATATATCTGCAATTCACAGCCTATTTCTGCCTTTGCCGATTTATTGGTCTGCATATGTTACAAGACGGGTTTGGAAAGACCTCAATTCTATTAAGAAATTGGACGGGGCCAGGAAAATTAAAAGGTCAATAGGTAAATTAAGAAAATAGGTTATTAATAAGAGGAAATGTTACATTCCCAATTGTGTCATGACCAACACTTGCTTTACAGAGTTAATGGAAACATACTTTGTGTCCAGGGATTGTTGGTGGCGTTTTAGGGTTTTTCGGTGGCAAGCAAAGTACTTGAGGGTATACACAAAACAAACAAGTGTGGGTCTAACTGAGGTAGAGGGTTAGCTTGCCATGTGGGGGATTACAGGGTGCACTCTCAATGAAAAGTCAAGAAAGCACTGCATCAATTAAAACTAGACAGGGTACCTCGCTCTGGCGGTAGAGGTGGTGTGTCACCATTTAAATTTTGTTAATAAAAAATATGGGGAAGAAATATCTGCCAATCAGAGGCGTACTCTAATAGTGAACACCAGGTTCGCCTGACCTGTGTCGGGGTCCTGGTCTTGCTCTAAAGCAGTCCATAATAAAGAGGTAAGGGGTAGCCAGGTACTAAGCACCAATGATAGGTAAAGTATGGACATGTACTTGAGATAGTGAGAGTCTCCTCTCCCCTTTCCTCAGGAGTGATGACAGGTTAGTGAGTTGGTGGGTGGTAAGGCTTATAAAGAGGGCAGTAGGGGCCTTCTGTGCCATTCACCTTCAATAATGCTGAGTCATATGGCCACTGCTATATGCTATATGGATCTTATCAGTCTCTGGTAGCTGGGCAGGTACTTGTTAGTAGTTATGTTTGTCCTACCCCACTAGACACTGCCAAGCTGAAAAGTGAAACATCTGTTATTTTGTTGGCAAGGAAACCCCTAACAGGCAAAAATAGAATCCTCAGGTGTCTTGCATTGTCTGTAGCTGCAGGATGGGGACATGATGTTGTGGATGTCTTGGATTTGGAAGGTCCTAACATTCTTTTTTGAGGTAATTGCAAATTGCAAAGCAAACTAATCTTGTGGCAGGATTAAGCATGTGCAAGAAATTTGCAGACCGTCCAATTTGACCCATTCCATTAGGTACAATATACTCTGCACCTGAGCTTCCAACTGTCACTCACCTGGTGAAATGACTTAACTGCTATTTAAAAAACTATTTGTCTATTCAACAAATGTGGTTACCATAATAACTGACAATTGGAAGCTCAGGAGCAGAGTATTTTGTACCTAATGGAATGGGTCATGTTGGAGGGTATAAATTTGTCTTCTAATAGGCATATAAACTGCTTCAAACCAAAACAGATGGTATGAAATAATCAGTATAGAGGCACAAGAGACTGCAACACGTATCAGATATAGTAGCTCAGATAAAGCAGCTAGTGTTTATGAAAAGGTACAGAAAGACTATGGTTTTGTATTTTTAGGCAAAAAGCTGGTGGAATTTAATTAAGTGGTAATGGAGAAGACATCAAAGAATTATCACCCTCCTTAATAGATAACTAAGGACAAGCTCCAATATCTTTGCAATTAAATTCATGGTTACAAAAAATAAATAAATTGGTGAGCTCTGTTAGCAAGGAGTCGCTCTATTCATTCAAGAAACTGCCACTCCCACTTCCACAGAAAATCGACAGGTATGGCCTTGAACCTACTGTGTACAGAATAAAGAAAAAGCTTGAGCTATGGAAGTGTGCATCAGTGCACAAAGGGAAAAAACGCCTAATATATATTGTAAATAGAATAAGAGGGTAAGCCAATACTATAAATGAAATACAATGGAATACCCCTGTTGGAACTCAGCTCAGTCCATCTGTTGGGCCATTGCTCTCAAATCTGGGTCAGTACGCATTCAAATCAATTAGCCTGGATTGACATGCAGCTCTAAACATGAATAGTGTAGAAAACAGAGACACAATTTAACTAAAATGGCTAAAATGCATTCTCACTGAAATACTTAAATACAGCAAAATGTGGAAGATTGGCTGATTTTTTTTTCTCTTGACATTTTTTTTATATAAGCAGCTTAGAAATATTGTTAATGATCACAGGACTTGAACTTTGAATAATTACCGAAGACCTGCTCTAATAGGGTTACAAACTATTTGCTATTTTGGAGAATACCTACAGGACACACTTATTAACATTTCCACTCTTGGGTTTTGTTAACCTGTTTCTAATATCTTTAAAATTTTCCTGTTTCTACCTTGTTAAAAAAACAGCAATGATTACTCATTCCATGATATGTATATTAAGCTTATTTGTATTTATGTTCCAATTTGCTTTAATATAACAATATGCAAACATGTTTATACATGAAGTTCATTGGTCTTAGCTTTAATAGGAAGTAACAGATGCATTGAATTTCTTAGATTGCTACCTTCACTGAGCTAGTCGTTTTTGGCAGTGATTGATGAACAAGCCAGAGCTGATCAATACTTCGATCAGAGTAAATGCTATTTGCATATTATCATTTACGTTGTTTAAATTAGTTTTAAAAATCCTAAAGTCATTAAACAACTTATAATGGCTTTTGGGGTGCAAATTTCTACCTAATAAAGCCATGATGCTATACAAAAAGAAATATAGGGAAAACATTGGTGTAAACACTGCACGTAATATGTAAAAAAAATAGATAGTTTTAGGTTTACACTGGAATTCTACAGTTGTGCCCTGTTCCTGAATCTAATCTGTCTCATCTTGCATCTGATTCCACAACAGGGCAACATAATTTTTCCAAGCTGTAAACATCTACTTTCTGGCTGACTTTAATCCTAAAGTTGTATGGTAAGCAAATCAGTGACACATAAAAATAATTTCTGCAGGAGTGACTATGGACCTGATTCACAGTTAAAAAGGGAGATAAGAACGAATGGGTTTGAAATTAAATGCATGGAAACTCCTTTGACATGCCCTCTTTTTTGTTGTTCTTAACTGACTTAAGAAAGGCAGCCTTATCTTGCCGTGTGTATTAAGTTACTAAAGAATGAACGTCTAAAGCAAACTGCTCCGACTGTCCCGTTTAAATGCCTCCCCACACCAACTTTTCTTAACTTTCTTCTCAACTTTTCCTAGCATTCCCCTTCTTACTTAACTCATTACGAACCGCTTTGTAAATCGCTCTTAAGGGATCACCGTTCTTAAAACCTATTTAGATTGTGTAAATCAAGGTACTACACATGCACAGTTTAACCGTTCCTAAAAATAAGCACACAAACAGCTTCTTAACTGGGAATCAGGTCCTATATTATTTAGCCTATTGCACCTTTGACCAAGCTGTTTGTTTAACCATAAAAAATACCATAAAAAACACCAAATCAATATTTTACAATGCTTCCACTATTTTCTGAATTCCATGGTCTTGTTCTTTGGTTCTGGGACACATTACAGGCCCAATTAGATTATAGAACCTGCCCACTCTTGGATTCCCCAGATACTCACTGGCACCTGCCACAAATTATCACATTTTGAAATACAGTCAATATATAATATTTTATTTATATGTGTATGTATAAAGATAGATTCCATAAACAGCACACAAATAATTTAAAAATATATATTTTTAGTAAATGCACATGAAGGATATCTTACCCATGCTGTGTCAGTTCACTTCAAATCCCACCATGATTGCGACTCATCCCATATTACAGATTGGGTGTTTTAAATGTGTTTATAAAAAAATAAAAAATAAACTTTTATTTATATTTTATTTAATTTTTTTTTTTTATTACCTTTTTTACTTTTCAGATCGCTTAGACCATAGTTGCAAATAAGGTGGGTACCACTGTCAGACATTCTAGGTAAACCAATGTCTCCTTCGTCATCTACAGTCATACCACCATGAATTAGCCCAATTCTGTCCGATCTTGGAAATCATACACAGTTGGGCCTGGCTAGTATCTGATACGGAGCCCTCCTGGGAATACCAGGTACTGTAATTAAACTAAAAGGTTCTTGACTTTAAAATTGGCCTGGGTCTATGATATAGTTCCACCTAAAAGGTCTGATTACCCTATATAGTGGATTATAGATATTTGGATAATTGATTTTTTGAATTTCTCTTCATTCTATCTATAGAGTTTTCATCTACATTGATAGCAATTGCTTTTACCTTGTTAGGGTTTAAAAGTGTTGCCATATAGGTTGAACACACAGTGTGTGTGTTTTCTCAATAGATGATAAGTATTGTAAAACTAATCATAATTTAATGGATATTTTTTAATGGATATTTTTTTGATTCTATAGACCATTGGTCTATAGGGTCTTCAACTTAAGGGTAAATAATATTTAAAAACCTGTTTTAAAATTCCAACAAGATATATCCCAACCACTTTATTATGTTTTACTTTTACATTTCCCTCCTTATTTTAGTGAGTCAGACAAATATTTTATTCCACATGCAACCCACGCTAATATATTGTGGTCCAATTCTTACTTTTAACACCATTAGTTGTAATATGAGGTTTTTATAAATAATATAAGAGCTTATCACAAACATTTCAAAAGCTTTTTATTATAAAGCTTTTTATTATACAGAATTATTTCTCCAAATATGAACAACTGTCTATCAATATAATTTTGTATTAGTATTTATATGTTTTTTATATATGTTCTTATATTTATTTCATGATGTGCAATACCTTTGTTGTTCAAATTTTATACATCTACGTAATGATTCTCTCAATGCCCACATAATGAGCACCGCTATAAATCGCTCCATCTGTTATATGTAATTAGCTCCGGTTTTAAGTTCCTTTACCCACCTTCATTAAGTCCCATCCAACTTTTATTTTATTATATTATAAATGAATTACCATACATAGTGACAAAAATAGAACAAGAGACACCTTTAACTGATAGTATTCAAACAACGTGCCTACAACACCACAATCCAGCTGCAAAATATCTTCAATCAACAATCTAATTGACCAATTGAACCGGAAAAGACCAGTCCTTATAAACCCCTGGACTTTACTGTGCTGCACCAGATTTGAGAAAGGGCATGTCTGCCAAAAACGCATCATTCATGTGCAACTAAATTGTTCTGGACTTCTCCCCCTGTGATTACCTCCAATGGGCCGACTTCTAGTGACCGCTGTGCTCCCGGGTCACACCATAATAACAGCATCCAGAATCCTTCCACCGACAGAACTTCCCAGCTTGGTATGGAGTTGTTCATTCCAGCAATATAGTGTTTTTATGTTTCTATGTTATATTTTCAGTGTATATTATCATATCATCATTTATTAAATATTACTTACTGTTGGGAAGAAACCATGAAAAACTGAGTTTTTGGTTTGGGGGAAAATTCCACCTGATCCCCCACGCTATCATGAACTTTATTTTTAAGAACTTCAACTCAAAGAGACTCTACAGGTTCTCTTAACTTTCTGTTTTTGCCACCATTAAGTCTCCACAGTGCCTTCCCTCCCCCCATTTCTTCAAGTCTATGAGTCAGCTCCTCATTATTCTCCGTAGATTACACCTGGCTACTTAAATCAGCTTCCTCCAGCAAGCCTTTGCTGGATTATCAATTGTCCTCTCCTCTTTGATGGCTTTTGGATTTTTCTGCTCTCCACGTGTTTTCAAGTTCCTGACTTTGTTTTTCCCTGTGGACATTATTTGGACTCACTTAGATACTCCACATACATTCCCTGTGGTCAGCATCAGCTATTCTCTGTGGACTCTCTTGCATTTATTCCCCAAGATAGTTTATCGCCAGCTTTGAACTGTAGCTACATATACATTTCTCGTGGACTCCTTGGACTTTCTTGCTAGTTGTCCTATCCTTGTATACTACTGGGATCGGATACTACTGATTGTTTGCTACTTGTATATATTCAGGGTTGCCGACTCTCCTAGCCTCCCGAAATTCGGGCAGGCTATCCTGGGAGAGCCTACAAATCTCCTGCAGGGAGCTTGAGGCCCGTGGTTACATGAAAACCATAGCCTCAAGTTCTGCCCCCCCTGTGTAGCAACACTAGTATCCTAGTGTTGCTAGGGGCAGGGAGGGACTTGATGACACATTTTATACCCTCTGACAGAACTGTTGCATATGATGGTATATACAAAGAAATCGATTGTGCTTCTCCTCCGCACGCCAAGGTGAGGGGAAACATAAATATTTTACAGTGTAGGTGTGATTACCCACATTCGAGCGGATCAGTGGTCAGACGGACATTTTACGCACAAGAGAGGGGAGTGACAGGGGGAGTTCACTCCCCTCTCTCATGCAGAATTAAACACCCCTGCATGTACGGAAGACGTGCAGGGGTGTGGATACAATCCAAACTCAGGATTAGCCCACTGATATTCTGTTATCTTAATGAGTGAAATATTGCATCTATTCTGATAATCTGGTAATAGGCACCTTTAGGTGTAATATTTCACTTCCACTCAACTAAAGGTCACTAGTGCTACAATAGATGATTCTAGAAAAGGCTTTAGTTGATTCTTACTATGGGCCAGATTTACTAAGCTGCAGGTTTGGAAAAGTGGAGATGTTGCTCACAACAACCAATCAGATTCTAGATCTCATTTAACTATTACATACTAGAGAATGTCAGCTAGAATCTGATTGGTTGCTATGGGTAACTTCTCCAGTTTTCCAAACCCGCAGCTTAATAAATCTGGCACTATATCTTGTAATTTTTTTACATTTATTGTTAATATGCTTAGTACTGGTTTGGTAAATGCACACATTTGGTTTTTTTTACATGCAGCTACAGCAGGGCATTTTAATTCACTTCTTGCAGAAAGCTAACTGAGTGATAGACATAATCTCACCCCAGTTTAAGGTTGCTTGCTCTGTGAATCAATTGTTTTATGGGGATGTGAGTGATAGGGCTTCATGTTATAGAGAGACTGCTTGGTTTTTTGTGTTGGACAGGCAATAGGTTGTTTTATCTCAGGATTTATTTTTTTGTAAGAAAATAAATCTGTCTGCTCTTGGTTATATCTAATCTGTGCCTAATAGTGTGTATCTGTCTATTCCCGTAAAGGGCAATGCCAGTCTTACATCATTACACTATATATATTATTTTATTATAGTGTCACATTCTACACTGATTTCAGTATAGTATAAATGTTGATTATTTTAACCACATTTGTGCTCACATGATAGTTTCGAAGGCACGAAAACTGCTGATCTCTTAATTTTATTTCTCTGGGGCAAACAAGCACTCCAGTTAATTTTACTTGTCACTGGTAAACAAGTCTTTTGTCAGGGTTATTAAGAGGTAATAATTTGGAGACAGCCTCAGGGGTTGCAATCAAACTATATAAACTCAGTAAGCATGCTGTGGAGCTAAGAGAGGTCTAATGCAGGTTAAAATAATATATCCACATAAGACTTGTCTTCAACTTCGTTCTGGATTTCTAATATTTAACAAGAAGTTCATCTATAATACCACAAAATTCCACGGAGTGCTTACAACTTCTCAGGGAATGGTGTAAGTCATAAGCGCAGGTCATTTTCAGTGTGTTTAAAAATAAAATAAAAAAAATTAAGAAAATTTGTTTTTTAAATATATTTGTTTTTCAAAATATTTTTACTTTTATTATTTTACTTTATTTTTATGCCAACATAGTTGCGGAATACTGCTGCTATACTCTGGCATTTATGTATCTGTTGAAAAAAGTATTTAAATAAGTTTTTATATGCTGCAAATGCAAGCATTATAAAAACCCCTTTTAAATGCATTAAAAAAAACTGGCAGAGGTGGCCGCAGTACAAGCCTCATCCTATGCCCTTACGGCTCCAACTGTGGCGGTTACACCTTCCATTTTACCATACATCCTACACAGAGTTGCGTGTTTCTATGGAAACAAGCAACTCTGGATAGAACATATAGCGTATACACACTCTGAATCAGCTCCTATATAATTATTACACTCATCAGTTGACTACATTTGCATTCAGATTCTGTGAATTGTGAAGAACTCACAATATTGCATCGCGGACCGCAATAGACGGGAAAACGTTCGCGGCGCATAGCCGATTTTTATCTCTATAAGGCGTGTATAAAAATAGAATTTTTTTTTTTGCAAAAACAGCATTGCACCACAAAATGCGCGGGTGCTATGCTAATTGGATCATGCCCTTAGGATAGTCGTGCACCTGCCACCTATTCAAACATTGTTTTTTATCATTATTTATTTGTTTATTTGATTATAACACATTTTTGGCTTGCCTTGTCGACCGTTGCAAGTTGAGAATCCAGTTTGAATTAAACCATTATATGCAATTTCCACATATTAGATATTAGGACAACAGTCAAGTAAGTGCAGCACTTTAATCCATGATTCATTATACATTTATATAAACAATAATTGTATCACGGTACTATTTGTTTATGCAGACGGTGTATTTTCATTCAGATGTAACAGTTTACCACTTCACAAAGGCACACATAGAAATGCTACCTCGGTATTAAATTCACATCACATCTGCACTGTGTAGGTAAAATTTGCAACACAAACTGTTCTAAAATAAAAGAGACGCGTTTCTGAGCCAGAACACACAGTCCCAGAGCCTGTTTAGATGGCTTTCTGAGCATAGGACTTTTTCTGGCATTGCCTGCGGCTCTGAAGATCTAACGCCTCAAACAAAGACCTTCAAAAATGTAAAAAAAAATCCCTCCTGATAAACTGTTGGGAAGACATTATTAGCTATTTTAACTTATGAGCTAATGGCATAAGTAAGCAAGGAAAGAAAAGTTCTTAGCATAATGCATTGGCAGAGCTCTGCAGGGCACATTCTGCTCTGTACGTTTGGCACATTTTGAGTATCTTCCTAGTGCCATTCCTCTACATTATTTACATTTTTAATTACATGTACAATGCTACACAAATACAATAATGGAGCCTTTCCATTAAATATCATTCCCCTCTGCAGTGTTTTTAGTTCCAGGACCTTATCTATCACTTCTTATTTACTCTTGTCAATCACACTCTATGGGAATTAATTAGCTTAGTACTAACAACTATTATGTTGTGTTTAAACTCTGAATGCTGCATGCACAGGCAGGGCCGCCATCAGGAGGGGACACTATTGTCCCAGCTGTCCCCTGGTTGGCTATTGACCTGGTCGGGGTCCACCAATACTTACCTAGCTCTGTAGCAGCAGGTATCAGCGGTACCCTACCTGCTGCTCAGAGCTATTGAGTAGCTGGCCAATGCACAGGAAAATTCTTCCCTGCACACCGGCCCGCTGTTAAAGCATGTCTGCTGTGCCCCACCCTATGTGATGTCACTAATGACATCACATAGGGGGCAGGGCCCCGGGCCCCACATTTAATGACGGCAGCCCTGTATGCAGAGCTCAGCTAGTGGATTCACACACTTTTCTAGTCACTCTCTTCACCTGGACAGACCCATAAGGGTGACATTTTTGAACTACCGGTATGGATTGGACGCAGTCCATTAGCCTATACTGCACATTGTAATACTAAATTCCATCCACTTCCAAGCGAAAAACATCATTTGTTAGAAATTAGGATAACTGGGTTGCATCTAAATGCATGGATTCAAGAGGTTTTTCAAAGTCTGAATCTCTAACCATCCATGTTTTCTAGGTCTTGCTGGAAAACAGGTCTGTTCAGTTTTGACTGACACATTTTAGAAGATCGCCAGGTGGTATTCTTTATATTACTTGTTATTCTGATTCTGCAAGATCTGGAAAACTTGGGACTAGCTTTACTAAACTGCTGAAAAAAATTGGAGATATTGCCCATAGCAACCAATCAGATTCAAGCTCTCACTTTCATATTACATACTAGAGAATGTCAGCTAGAATCTCTGATTAGTTGCTATGGGCAACAACTCCGCATTTCTTTTTACGTAGTTTAGTAAATCTAGCCCTTTGACTGTTAGGAATCTCTGAAAGCTGAGTTTGGGAAATGCTGCTGTAAATTATATGTTAAATTTCTATCTGTCTGTATATAGTAAATGAGTTAGACTGGGCACACACTGGGGCATTTTAAACAGGTAATCTTTCCAATCACACAATCAAAAGACTGTATCACCAGATATATTACCAGTGTGCATGGGGAAATCTGCTATTGTGAATAGAAAAGTCCTGGTTGTTTCTATTTATTTTTAAAGATTCCCACGGAAAGCATTGATAAAGTGTTCTTTTTTCCACACCTATATTGAACAAAAGAATAATCCTTCAGGAATAGTCAATAAAGAATGTCAAATAAGGAACTGGGAAATCTGTGTTCAAAATTGGTTCCAAGTCGCTGCTTTCCGAAATATACATAAATACACAGTATTTACAAATCCTTTGCTAAGATATATGATAAATGCTGCTGCTAATTCCTGGGTAATAATCCTATAGTTAATTACAAAAGCAGACCTGTAATTGGTAGTTTAATGTCTTAAGAATACCCCATGTAAGGTAAAATGTATAGGTCACTTATACTACAGTATTATGATTCAATATACTATTGCACATTTCCCTTGAAATGGGCAAGTATAGTAGCGGCTGCACCCTGTGCTGTAAGTGGCAGCTGGAGGTGCTACGGGATGCAGTCTCTGGCTCTTTCTGTAATAGAGACAGTCAAAAGCTCATTTTCGGCTGTCGCTATTTTAAAAATAGAGATAATTGGAAGAATTTATTAATGAATGGGTAAGTATCTTTTGAAATGGTCTGCGATTTTTCAATTTGATCTTTTGGAGCTTCCAATATGCCAGATCAAAGATAGAAAGATATCTCTGTGTGTATTATGTCTATTAGGAGAGAGGACTTTAGACAGTACACACTGGTAAGATATCTGCTGAAATGGCCTTTGATTGGGCAATTGGAAAGATTATTTGCTGAAAAGTCCCAGTGTGTACCCTGCTTTAGGGTCAGGGTGTGGGGAAGGGAGTCTTCCAGTCAGGGTTTGGGAAAGGGGGTCAGGATGTGGTGACGGAAGTCTTAGGGTTAGGCTGCAGGAAAAGGAGGGTTAGGATAAAAATTAGGATTGGGGTAGGATAAATACTTACCTCTTATCGTTGCAGATTTGTCTACTTGATCTTTGATTGCTTGTCCTTGGCAATTGATACCAGAGCGAATTCAAAATTGGCTGGTGTAAAACAGTCCTTTCATAAAAGGACCATTCTTGCCGCCAACCCTCACCCAGAGTCACGCTTCCTTCAGTTTCCATTCATTGCACATTTTTTTTGTTTACTTTCTGCCTGTCACATGATTCCCTCTGCTTCTGCACTACCTGGTTTTCTCCCTCTGCTGCAGGCATTACCTCTCAGGTGCTGCTGATTGACTTGCTTGATTCCCTCTCCACCTGGCCTATTTTAGTCTCTCTCAGACAGCATTTTGCTGTCAGAGCAACAGCTTTCCTGTCTGCTGATTTGTATCCGTTAGTCCTCATGTGCTCTGGCTCCCTGGTTCCCGCTTGATATCACCATCTGGTTCCTGGATCTCTCAGAGTCCTGCTCTTGTTCCTGTATCTCTGGTTCCAGCTAGCTCCAGCCTTATTATCGTTCCAGCCTCTGTAACAGTGTCTCCACTACCTGCAATTACTACCTCTGCTGTCCTTGGATCTCGCCTCACTGTCCCACTGTCTGTGTGCTTGTCCAGAGGGCCGCAACCTGCCCCTTGCCTGCAGCCAAATCCATCCCCACCATCAGGGGCTCTGGTGAATACCTGGCTGGGGGTTAGACTCTGCGCCTCTGGTCTGGCGTGGTCCATTTCCGGACCGGCGCTGAGCTTGGTGAGTGACATCCAGGTTCTACCACTCAAAAGTTAAAAGAAGCCCTGGAAAGAGATGTCTATCTCAACAAAATGTAGTTAGTCCAGAAGTATTAAGCATAGAAGAACATTCTTCTCCAGTATCAATTTCTCCAGCATCACATGCAATCCCTTCAGTGTAACCCTCCTCAAGCAACATTAAGGCTGGTCGTCCACTGGAAGCATATTTGAGCGACTAACAATTGGAGCGACTATAGTAGACAGGCGACTAGGAGCGACTGAGGTCGTCAACTATAGCCGACTTTGAGTCAGGCGGCTAGGAGCGACTGGGTTAATTCAGTACTATAAAAAAGGGATTCATTTGGAGAATTCCACCACCTGCATGGTGATTGGAAAAAGAATCCACAGAAGTCCTATAATTATTACCGAATGATTACCGAATAAGTAAATACTTATTTTATTAAATCTGTGTTTTATTGAACCAAAAGCAAGGTAGGTATGAGGTTTTTCAAATGAAACAGTCTGAAAACATTTATTAAAAAAATTACAAAACACAAGGTAAGGTAAAATTACAAAATACAAAGTATGAAAACTGTAAGTTGTAAAACACCCGTAAAAAACTCGTTATTGTGAAAGTTTAGGAAAAAATCTTGTATACCATCATCATTGGGGTCAGGGGGAACATCATCGTTGGGTGTAGGTGGTTGATAAAGTGTTGCGGAAGGTGACAGTAATGCTATTGTTGATTGAACGGACCAGGACGACGAATATGGAGACGACGTGTATGTAGATATTGGAGGTGTGTCCTCATCAATGAAAACTTGCTGCAGTTTGTTCCGTACAACCAATTTCCAATGAAGAGGGACGTTCTTCAGATACGGAAGAAGACTTTGCAAAAACTGAGCATCACTATCCGCCTTAGTGGCATTGCAGTCGGCAAATAATTTTAATTTTGCTCTCTCTATTTCCAGAAATTTTTTGTCAGAATTGCTGTTATCAATTTTTTTGCGCTTAGCCTGGGTGGTAACGGTAGTTTGAGGTCTCATTGTTGGTGGTTGAAGAGATGGGCTGGAAGGTTGCGAATTGATTGCACTGGTGCTTGGAGTTTCTGGAGAAGGTAAATTGACACCATGTCCGAAATTAACTTCGGTATCTTGTGAATTAAATTGTCCAGAAGGACTTTTTTGTGGAGATTTCACGTTTCCTTTCAGTTGTCTCGGTTCCGTAATATCAGATAAGATCATTTGATCTAAGAACGTCCATGAGGACATCTGTGCTTCGTCTCCAGACTTGAATGTTTTCCTGTATTCTCACCGAAAAACATCACGAAGCCCCTTCCATTTCTTTTCACTTCAACCACTGAAACATAAAACAAGATATTTTTGGTGAGTATACTGATAAACAACTAAATCGAGTTTATTGCAATCTTGCTATATTTGACGTTTTATCAAGCATGACAAACAGAAACCCCGGAAAAACACAAACCAGATTTGCTTTACGAGGCCAAAATAGGGGAGTCAATGCCATTTACGTGATCAGAGACAAATTTCTTGCATATTTCTGTGAACAGGAACCGAGCACTTGAAGGATTTTTTAGATTATAAATTAGCTATGATAATATAATATATTATTAAATAATAAATTGATAATATATAATATTAATCATATTATATTATTACCTACCATTACTACCCATTTCTTCTGCAACTTTTGCCCACAGTTTTCGTTGAATATCACGACAGTGGTACCACTTATCACTCATGTCCCACAACGGTGTTTTATCGCCTATCACACGGATTATTTTTTCATTATCCATGCTGTACGGGGAGAAGAAGAATGTGATGCATACAGAGCCGGATTAAGACTTCTAGGCAAGACACCCCCCAAAAATCTTAAACACCCACCAATGCAAGTTAACCACCCCCCAATGCAGGTTAAACACCTCCCAATGCAGGTTAAACACCCACCAATGCAATTTAACCACCTCCCAACGCAGGTTAAACACTCCCCAATGCAGGTTAATCACCCACCACTGCAAGTTAACCACCCCCAATGCAGGTTAAACACCCACCAATGCAGGTTAAACAACCACCAATGAAAGCTAACCACCC